>JAXQQM020066049.1:0-66599 GCA_034641835.2 Pinus albicaulis | reverse complement strand
GTGTAAGGAAGAACTTCTTTAGTCCACAGTTTCTGAGGGCATTCATGCAAGCCTCACTTTCTATGGCCTGTTCATCCTCTTCTCCATGCTCTTGTTCTTTCCATTCAATCACCATTTTACTTGATTACCTGCATCCATATGGTCATAAACCCTTAGTTAGATCTCTGGTAGGCTTCAAATTCCATTCAATTTGGTTAAAATCTCAAATTTTTAGGTGGAATTTTAAGTTCGGCCGCTGGCGCGGTTGTTTTGTGAACATTCGCGCCACGTGGCGCGAGCCCTTTGTATAAAAGAGCCCATTGGCGCGGGTCCGTGTCCGATACCCGCGCCAATGAGCGCGGCCCTAAAATTTCAAAGAGTGGCCACAGAGGACTGATACACAAGGGAAAACTATTAAAAAATGGATGGAAATGAAGAGCAGGGAAGCGCCTCTTACCTGTAGCAGACGAGAATCTGAATGGTCAACCGGATCTGTCGCAATCACCGTCAGAAGTTTCCACTCCAAATGGACCACTGCTGCTTTTTACCAAGGTGAATAGTAAATGTAATTTTATTTTTACCATTTTGGCATATTTATAACTTTTTTGACATAAAATGAGTTTTAAAAGTTATTTTTATCAAATATTTTAATATGTTATGTCGAAAATGGGTTTTACGCTTGCTTGGTATGTGCAGCAGCAGGTTTTTGCGACTTTGAATGATGGAAACGAGTTGTATTTTATACTTTTTCGGACTCGGTAAATACACGAAAAAGGCACTTTGGAGTCATCTTTCAGCTCTTTTCTGACTCTCTAAACGTGAAAAGATCGTCGAGGCCCTTGTCGTTTCGATCTCGTTAAAATGGACACGAATCGACATTCACCCAGTATAAGTTTAACCCTTTTTCGGGCTGGGATGGATTGATTACGAAAAAGGAATACCCTAGCCTATCGCAACTAGGAGGTTTTCCCGGATATTGTTTTCTACCTTTTCGGATCTGGGGAACTATTTACGAAAAGGGACTCCTGGAGTTTTCTTTTCCGCTGTCTTTTCAAACTCTCTAAACATGAAAAGACGCCGAGTTCTTCCTTTGTCAGACTCGTTAAACCCTGATGACATCGGATCTAGTCGAAATGACGTTCTCCAAGTTCCTCCTTCCTAGGACTCGTTAAATGCACTAGGATGGATTCGCCCGAAGGGCGGACTTATATTACAAGCATATGCTATCCCCTTCAAGCTTGTTATCAAAAATAATTGGGGTACTCGCCAGAAATGGTGGGGGAAAAATGGAACCATCAACGTTGTCGTCGGCAGTATGTCGCTCTTGAACATGGCACTTGTCTGCATTCGTGTCGGGTTGGGGACATCTCATCTCGTTTCTTCACTTTGCCTCCGTGGGTTTGGATAATCCCTTTTGACCTCTCATCTACTCATTGCCTCGTCACCATGACCTCTGATCCGTTGATGTCAAATACTGCCAAGTCCACTGTCGTGCCGTTTATATGTTCAAGAGAAGTTGGCCTCTACGAATATCAACCTTCCTCTGATTCTCATACGATCCTGATTCACAACAAAAACATCATGTTCCTCTGTCTCATGTCGATGATGTGGGAAACATTATGGCCCACCTTCGATCAAGGTCACTTCCTGTCGACTTCAGCTCATTATCCAGGAAGTTGATCTAGAGACTCCTTCATGGTACCTTAGAGCTTGCATGCCTCAATGGCAGGTTCGTCGCATTCGACGTGAGGTTTCCATCATTGGCCTCCGATCGAGTGATTCTGCGGGTGTTCGACGCCAACTCATTGATTCACATGCCGTAGATTGTACCTATAGTACCTTGAGGACCATTGTCATTATCGGTGGTTTTAACAGCTTTCATCATTGCCTGGTAATCAGACGATGTTCCTGCATGTTCGACTTCAGCTCACATATTCACATGCTTGAACTTGTACTTTGTTTGGGTCGAGATGGAGCGCAAGACCCTGGATTGTGTCTGTTGTAATCCAGGCTGCGATTGTGGATTATTATCATTATGTATATGACTCACTGATTGGATGGCTGCGACCATACCTGAGTCTATTTATTTGATCCTTGCTGGATGGCTGCGCCCATACCCTGGATCCAGATTATAGTGTACTCTGTTTCGGATGGCTGCGCCCATACCACACATACATCATGTATTTGAGATATCAGTTGTATTTTTCTGCGCAGGTTTTCCGACGGCAGGCCTTCAGTTGAACATGTTCTCGTAAAGCATTTCACCCCTCTCTCTCTCGGGCCTCATACTTTAGGGGGCATCTGTTACACAGTAATTTGTCACCGTCCCTACCATTCCCCGTCCCGCACAATGGAGGACCCATTTTTTGACCTGTGAACATTGTCATGCCTTGAAAACATCATCAATGCATTCCTCTAAGCATGAGCTTCAATTGCCCTAAAGACATCTCCTTGCAAAAAATCATGAAAACATCTCCTTTTGCATTGGCGCGGGCAGACAGTTCATCACTCGCGCCAATGGGGAAAATCCTACAAAGAGGTCGTGCCAACTGGCGCTCTGTCCCAGAGCAGTAGTCGCGCCAGCCAATTTAAGGAGTGTTTTTTAAATAAAGATGGCGGAAGTTGTGTTTCAACAAACTCAGAAACCATTGCCTATCTTGAGTTGGGAGGTTTGGTTGCGGGAGTTCTATGGAAGGGAAGTGGTTTGCCACCTCCCATGGAACCTTCCTTGTTGATAGGGCCAATCCCACAATAATAGGGATCCCAACTCTCTCCTTCCCCATCTATAAAAGCCTGCTCAATTCCATGGCAAGCTAGTCTTGAAGTGCCTAAGCTTTGAATCTCCAAATTCCCAAGAGCCTTTGTGCTATAAGAGCCCTCTTTCTTCCCTTAAGGCCGACTCAAGTAAGGAGACTATCGTCGAGAGACTCTGGAGAGGTTTGCCCTTTCCCAGGTGAGCTTTGTGAGACGTGAACGACTGGAGACCCATCCGAAGGAGACCGCGACGTCAGAACATTGGTTGCACTCTCTTTCGATTGTTATTTAATGAATGATTACGGTTATGGTTCCACTCTGTTTTCACTTATGTTAATAATGAGTTATATCCTTTCTGACTGATATATAGTTGCGTATTCTGGATTTTATGCTTGTATTCGTGTTGTTTCTTGCATGTGGAGGTGTCCATCTGCGGAGATCATGGGAGGATCGTGATCTTCCGAGGCTGAGGAACGGGAACGCTCTCTTCTACGGATCATAGCATTGGATTCCAGGTAGGCCTCCATCTTTGGTCTTTTATTCGTAACTAGGAATTTGCGCTGTAACATTTGATGATTGTTGCTAGACCCCTGCTGGGCTGGTAGGGATCGCCTCTGTCCGCAGAGGGGATTTACCTCCTCAACATATATAATGAGGAAAAAATGACATAATATATTGGGGGATATATAGGGGGTAAAGGGTTTTTATATTGGAAGGTATAAAAAATGGAGCTCAAAGTTAATGAAAAAATATAAAGGGGTATAAAAAAATTTAATGAAAAAATGGATACTTACAATATATAGTGAAATTAGGGGGTTTTTAAATTGGGAAGGTATATTGGGTTTATATTGGTAGGGAGTTAAATAATGTTATTTTTAGACGCATTTTCGCATATGTACTCAAATTAAGGGTATTGTTTAATATGTTATGATTGCATGTGATATGTTATGGGTTCATTAAGTGAAGCCCCCATGGCAAGACCAATGATATATAAACACCCTCATCATTGTCTCTCTCGAAAAATAGCCCACCAGGGTTCTCAGGGTGTGTTCCACCATGACTATTCTTATCTTGGATTCCTAGTCTTCAAAGAATATCAGTCCTTAATGACTACTCTTATCTTGGATGCCCTAATACATCCTCAAAGAGCATCAGATGCCATATGCTTACCCAATCCTCCATTATGTCTTCCCAAGTGAAGACAAGAATGATGTGCCTATCTCTCCCTCTTAATTAGGTAGGATGTATCGATCCCAACAAAGGAATGTACTAATTCCTACAGAAGGAATGTACCTAAGCTCCCTCTTGGCTTAAGAATTTTCAAGTTTCTTCCAAGTAAGAGAATTGTTTCTAGGCTCCCTCTTAATTAGGGACCTACAACAACTCCTCAAGTGGAGATGATGGGCCAACTAGATGCTTGAAGAACTCCTCTTCACAATGTCATGAATTTATTTTTGTTATCTAGGATTCTTTGTGTTTGGGACTTCTACATAGGGCACTGACCATCCATCACTTTCATTCATGATTCAACCATGTCATCATCAGAAAGTGATCCATCAATCCATATCTAGCCTTCCTTTATGCCATTTTTCTTTCTTCAAGCCATGTTTTACTTAATGATATTTCATCCTACTACATGTGCATCGATGGTGTAATACATCCCTTGGTAGCTCTGCATAAACCCATCCATTTATTCAAAATAAAGGAATGAACATTAAAAATCAACATTACCTTTGTGATGGTATTTAATCATGAAATCTTCTAGTTTGCATCATTATCTTGCATACATATTGACACATCTCCCAAAGATAGATATATTTTCAAGGGTCTTTTTCTTTTTCAGAATCCATCAGAGTCTTCATCTCTTCCATGGTAATATCCTACTCAAATATTCTTGGTTTTTCAGATGTTCATATCCTTTACCATGGTTTCATATTCCATGATATCTTCCTTCCTTTCTTCACACATTTCAATCCCAGGATCTTCCAATCAATGTTCCTCAATTTTAGTTAACCACCTCATACTTTATATGAGGACATATTATGTTGATTTCATTTAGTGAATGTGTGACCCATGCATTGTTGCATTCCTTTGAGGGAGGAGATCCTTTCTTTTGATTATGCTCTTAAGATAGAGCATTGGTTCATGATACTTGCAACTATATGACATGAATATCAAATTTAAGCATACCTCATTTTTCCTTTGGGTCATCCAGACTTCCTTCAGTATCTTCCTTGATTGAAAGAGCTTTAATCCCTTGATTCTCTTCACTTTTATGTCACCATACCATCATCCCATGAATTCCACAAGATTGGAATTCTTGATTGCACATTTGCTTTTTCTCATTATCAGTGAAGCTTTCAATGAATATTCCATCAGAGAATTTTGAGGATCTAAAGTATCCCCGTCAACAGATGTTTCCTTTTGACAGATGTATGATGAAGCTCGTACTAAATGACCTTGCCACTTATGTTCCCAATCAGATTCCCAAGAGCTATATCCTTGAATTACATGTATTCTAACCATATTTCATGCTTCTCAATGATGATATCCCGAGCTCTTGCTCTCAATGATTCTATGATGCCTTGATGCATCCAATTTAGTGAATCATGTTACCCATATCTTACAACAAAAGACTTAGGAACTTGAAAAGAACTTAGGTGAGGAAGACTATCTCAATAGTGGATATATATCACTTCCTTCTTCTTGGATTTCTTCTTTTCAACTTCCTCCAATTCCTCAGTGATGTGGGCTCCTTCTCTTCCTCTTTTGTTATTGTCTTTCTTGTGCTTAGGAAAATCTCTTTTGTAGTATTTGTAACACCCCCTTCCCACATCTACCCAAGTAACCGACCAATTGGGGTAAACATTTGACGAGAGGGTACTATAATGAGATTAAACCTACTATGTGACCTTAAGGAAGTGGAAACGACAGAAAACACAACCTACAAGCCTTGTACAACAACCACAACACTCCCAGGAGGTAAACCAACCATTCAGACCTCTTACCCCTGGGTCACATTGACATTTTGAACCCCTTTGTGCCATAGCCGCAGACATAACACTGCATTCCATGGGATAAGAGTCTATAGATGCAGGTATAAAACTGCATGCCAACGGCTAGGGCCCCATATGCTCAGTTTTGTGCATGCGGATCTGGTATTTGAGCCACCTTTTCAAGCCCAGAGCCCAGGTCACTGCCCAGAACGTCATGAAAACTTAAGGGATGATAAACAACAATAGGGAAATCATAAAAAATAAATCACATCAAAAAGAACTCGTCTGGACCCCTCCTATAAATGACATATATTTTTGTCAAACATGTCACAAACATTGCATCTACAGGTATAAACACCATATTTAAGCATAGGGGTTTCATACTTATCTGAAAGTCACTAAAAAAACCTTGCTCCCTTACATCATTAGCTGAAATACAATCTATTTGACCATAGATACATTATGCATTCATTTGATAATAAAAATATAGAGAGAACCATACACCATCACTCATAAAATACGTGCTTATAACTAGCATAATAACAACCGAAATACATTGGATAAAACAAAAATAGAATCCACATAATAATGAGTACATTTGCATACCAAATACCAAAGGAATGATCTCTTCATTACTGAATGTAAAAACCAACAGGAGATGGGATTTACATGTTCCACCCGACCATAGATTGGGTGAGAAAAATCGCTCTTAAGCCAATCACCCCCACGCCATATCCAAGCATGAATGTGGGACTCAAACTGAAAGAACCAACCAAGGCATCCCGAGGCTAAGCCACCTCACCCTCATCAATAGGAATCAGGATTTATCGTGATCCATACCTAATCACTAGGCCAACAAACAAATTTTTCATAACTGGAGTTACCATGATCTACACCCAATCACTAGATCAACACAAGCATGGATATCACTGGATTCTCTCTGCCTAAAATGTGAGGAATTTTAATGTCTCCTAATCTCTCAGGCTTTACCACAACCCACAATATGAATCAGGGGTCACTAGGCCCTAAACCAAGACATATTCTCAAGGACTTACTATATATCCAAAAATAAAGATTCCTAATCCTGATGGAGAGAAAACCACCTCTAGGATTTATCGTATATCCTTCCATTCACTGATCGAGGATTCCTAGGCCTACCGAGGCAATACACTATCCAATTTTACCACAACCCATAGTCTGGTTCAGGGGTTACTAAGTCATGTGTTATATAAATTCGGGATCCACCTGGAAATCTAGCTAAACCAAAACATGAGAACTCCACAACACCATGGCCATCTGGAAATGGCAAGGCTATGCTGAAAATGCTACCGCACCTGGAAAAAACCCATGACAAGGCATAAAATAACCACATGAAATACCATGCATGCCTCATCTAGCAAGGAAAACATACATGCAAACGATACCTGTAAAGAATCCTGTTGTAGTTTTTTGAATCCTGCTCCTCCTTGCTTGCTTCCTCCTTCTTCTTGTTTTCTTTCCTTTCTGGGTCCATTTAAAAAATAATCCAAGAAACTCTAAGTGTCCAAGAGAGAGAGAGAGAGAGAGAGAACAATGAGAGAGATCCACAAGTGTGAGAAAAATCTTGAGCCAAAATCTTTCCAACTAATCCTCAGAAGCATTTTTATTAATGAGGCCTCTATTTTATTTATTTTCCATTATTTTCCTTCATTTTCTTCCTCACATGCAACCTGTGACATTTCACCTTCCTTTTCTCCTATTTTTCATTATTTTCATAAATAAATGTGCCAACACTACTTTTTTCCTCTTTAATACCTTCGCCATTGCCTTTTCCAATTTCCTTTAGCCATAATAACTGAAATGAACACCCACTAGGATGTTTTTCTCAACATTCAGCTTGGAATATGTGTCCCATCAACCATGGTTATTATTTTAACTTTATTACATGGAATTTTCACCAGGGATGTTACAGAACCCTCCCCCTTGGGGAACACCATCCTTGGTGTTCAATGCCACCTACAAACAAACAAAATGCTGAAAATAGAACATACTGTCTGTGGAGCTTTATAACACATCTTGTTGCAATATTTACAATGTATAACCTGATCAAAATAAAAAATCATAATGAAAATCATACTTTGTACTGGAGCTTTATAGAAAAACTCATTACGGTATTTACAATAACAACCACATATATACATATGCACATTTTCCCAACTGAAAAATAAAAGGATATCATGTCTGCATTTGCAACAAGGGAATCCAGAGGCTCACACTTCCACCCTCACAGTATTACCAGGATTCACTTCCTTCCCTAGGAGTCTAGAATCCACTATCATAGCCAAAGTCTGCATCCAATGTCCAATACTATGTTCCTGCGCTACTATACCCTCAATGAACAGTTACTGACTCATTGTTCTAGGCTACACTCCCAATCTTTATCTGATTCCATCTGAAAATGCTAATGACTAAAACAAATCCATCCTCGACCTTCCTTTATCTACTACACCTTCCCTCAGGAAATTCAGTCACCCCCTTCCCTATAGTCACACACCTTCCAAGTTTTGCTGGCACCCCCATCTTGGGTAGTCCATCCCTTGGAAAGACTTCCTCACATTAGAATGTCAAGGAACCAAGGCATATTATTTCCTCAAAACCATCATATCAGTCATAACATGCTCATGGAAATCAATGGACATTATTGGGTACCAGTGTCCCACAATGGCCATGCTCCTAATGTGCTTTACCAACATATTGATGCATGTTCCAATTACTTTTTTCAACACCACTAATTCTTGCAGTTAGGTCCAATCAACCAACTAGGCACTTTCATGCTTCCTGTCCCAAGCACATAATTTCCATTAGATTCAAAATAAATTTAAATAACTTCAAATCATACCTCATTACTAGCTCATCAATAAGGTACGCTTGAAAATTTTCCTTTTTGATCAAATCATCATGTATAAACATATCATATATATTTAGCTCAAAACGCAACCACCGTAGGTCAAAATCATGAATCACATGCAATCATCATAAACCAAAATCATAAATCACATGTAACCATCATAAGTCATAATTGTAGATCACATGCATAATAGAATTGAAATATAATACTGATACTTATCCTTTATCGATCCTTACTTTTTCCTTTGTTATTTTGTACCCATACCAAATCAGTTACCACACTCAAAAAGCACCTAGTGCCTTTGATTCTCTTCAATCACGTACACATACACCCACAGACAACATGCAACACCATACAATACACGTACCCACACCGACGTATGACATCTACCCCTACACCCAGTGTACAATACAACACAATACATATGCCTACACCGACATAAAACACATACAACTACACCCAGTGTACAATACAACACAATACATAATCCTACACTGGCATAGAACACATACATATACGTACACAAAGTGCAACAAATCGAATACACCTTTCACAATGCCACAACTACACCATGCATATACATAGTACCACATGCCCCCAACACAACATGTACGACATGTACACAATACCACATTTATACTAGTACCATATGAACAACATATACACAATACCACCTGTACACAACACTACCTGCACAATGTGTGCACAACATCACATGTACATGGCACCACTGCATAATGAGCACACAACGGAAAATGTACACTGCACCACTTATATAAGGTGTACACAATACCACATGTACACAAAACCACATGCACGACATGTACACGACACCACATGTACATAGTGCCACATTCACGACACATACATGACACGTACACGACACCACATGCACACAAAACCATATGTATAACATGTACACAAGACCACATGCACAACACCATATGTACAATCATGCACACAACACCATATGTACAGCACACACACAACACCATATGTACAATCATGCACACAACACCATATGTACAACACACACACAACACCATATGTACAAAGCACTACATATACAACATGTACATGACACCATACGTACACAACACCACATATCCAACATGTGCACAACACCATATGCACACAGCACCACATATCCAACATGCACACAGTACGATATGTACACATCATCGAATTTCCAACATGTACATAACACCATCTATACATAGCACTGGATATGCAATATACACACAATACCATATACAACATGCATACAAAATCATGGGTACAAAATACTACATATGTTACATTTACACATCACCTTAGGAGCACAACATATACACAACAGTAGTACTGCACATACATAGAACACATAATAACCCCACAAGAAACCTTTCTTCTAGTGTCTTTCCACTATCTGTGCTTATCCTAGCATGCCAAAAATCACACTACTTGTTGGACAGGGTACCCCTAGATTGAATGTTTTGTAAAAATCAACATTTTGAGGGGCAAAGTGCACTGCGCGTGGTTACAATAGAGCCTTAGGGGCTTTGGGGTAGGTTAAATTCCCTTATTTTGTAAAAGGATGGGAATGTTTTGATTTCCTAGAGCTCTGCCCATGATTTTCAAGCCATGGTATTGTAAAAGAGAAGACTATATAAGGAGTCTAGGTATATCAACCAATTAATCAATATATTTGATCATAAAATGCATTTAGATGTAAGGTTGCATTGAGTCTGTATTCTTTTTCTTTTTTGTGCAAAAGGGAAGCCTCCTGTAGCTGAGTGCACGGAGACCTTAGAAAGTCTGCAACTGAGTGCGCAAGGCGGAAAGTGTTGTATTAAGAAGATCTTAAGTAATAAAAGAACACCTTGAAGATAGATCTATGTTATTTACTTATATGTTTTATTTATATATATTTTGATGTTATATGTGCCAAGTTAAGGTTTTTTTTCTGTATTTGTGTCGCGAAATCTGGGTTATGGTTCCTTATTTTGATTAATTCATGTTAAAATTGAATCGTGTAGTCTGAAAGATAGTTAAATAGAAGTATTGAACAATGAATGGATAGTTATCATATTTGTTATGTGAAGCTTTGATAAGTGTTAAAGAGAAGATAATCCCTAAAACCACACTCCATAGTCCCTCTGGATGCAGAAACCTGGTTCTAAAATTCCCTAATATTGCCTCAGGTGAGACTTAAGTCTGCGTAGCAGATTGTTGCCAAAAGGGCCAATACAAGTGGGTTTTTTTTGGTTCACACAACCATATCTAAACTGACGTCTAGGCCCCATTAAGCCAACAAATGGTTCTGTTTCTGGGACCGAAATATGATTGAGAGATATGTGGATGTGGAATCCATCAAGAAGAGAGATTCAATACTAGGTAGATCTAAAAGAACGAGAATTTTCAATACAAGAAAACAAAAATCTACGCCTATCAACTAAGAAGTGATTGCAGAAATATATTTTCACAGATCAGCATGAAACCTTTTTTACACATTTTCTAAAGAGTTGCACAAGTGGTTATCAATACTTGCTGAGCAAAAGACATGTTTCAAGGTCGATAAAACTACTGTGTGGACTCCAGAGATGATTAAGCAACTGAAGGAGTCTGATAACAAGATTTCAAGTGTTGTTGATTATTGGATCGATAGTATTCTTGGAGGCTTTATTACTGAGTTCACGACTGATACATCTGTGTTCTACAGTGAAGTCGAGCGCAGTTTTTTCAAAGGCCTGCAAGGTAAGTACTTGAACTCATTGAAGCTCTAGATTAAGATGTTATTGTGTGAAAAGGGTTTGATGCGAATGTAATATAATTGATGTTCAGAGGAAGAAAAACCAGAACTATTCGAAGTAGTAATATATTAAGGGTAGATCGTGATAATTACATTGAAATTGAGTATAATCCCTTGTTTGGATCTAAAAGCGAATAAGGAGAAAGAAACACTACGACCCCTAGAAGTGTGTCGATAGAATTTTGAGATCATCAGGGCACTTCTGGGATTCCCCAACCCTCCACTCCTATCACAACCCATCCCCATATCCCCCCCCCCTTCCACCTCAAAATCCACCTCCACTTCCACCCCCCCATTTAACATGGCTTAGAAAAACAAGATGTCTGTATTTAAAGGCCTGGTATCAGATGATCCCGAGAAATTCTGGTTTGTTGCAAAAGCAATGTGGAGATCGCTGAATATCAATTATGAGAATATGAATAAAGATAAAATGGTCACAGCGGATAGAGCCTTGTCTTGGTATATGAAGTACTCCACGATGAAAAAGAATGCCACGTTGGAGCAAAAAAAGATTGCATTGACTGCTTAATTTAGAAATCCTAAATTCAAGTCACAATGTATTACAAAGATCAAAGAGAACAAACAATTATTCATTGAAACTGTGTGGGAATTATATCAAATATTCAATACGTTGCTAAGTCAAGCCAACTTCGAGATCCCTGATGAGCAACAAAAGGAATGGTTTACAACTGCTTTATTACCACATCTTAGATTATCATTGTCGCAACAAAAGATCACAACCCAACCTGAAGCATTGGAGATTGCAATGAAACTAGAAGCTTTGTTGGTAACAGATACCAACATAGGGTTTCAACAGATCCAAACCCAGTTGGCGAGCTTACATATGGAACTATAGGACTTGAAGAAGGGAAAAGACGTTTAGTCTGACATACTTTCAGAAGTTTGGTGCATAAAGTGAAAAACAGAGGGCCACTATAAGGATCAGTGTCTTGTTTTTAAAGAGTACTTGGGCCCTGGGATGCTAACTCCAATGAAGCCTGGGCCAAGTATGGGACTAAATGTCTGGTGTAGCCTATGCCAGTTTGCAGACCAACACCCCACAAAGTACTATCATTTGTTGTAGAAGTATATCCAGTCACTGAAGAAACTATTCTGTAAATTTTGTAGCTTGGTGGGACATGATGAAAGGAACTATCGAAGCTATGATCTAACGATCCAACAAAGTCCTAGGGTGTAGAGAATGAATGTCTAAGGATGTAAATATCTAGGATCGCCAAAAACGCGTGGAGGTTTCCAAGACTAACGACGTAGTGGAGGAGGAGGCATTGGATGAGGTCATAGACAAATCATATGTTATAATTGCGGTCATCCTAGACATTTCGCCAGGGATTGTCAGAATACTTCAGCAATATCCTGTAAGTATTGTCACGCATTTGATCATGATATAGAATATTGTCCTACATTATTTTCTAAAATGCAGGAAAAGTGCAATTAGTAGCCTGCTCAGAACATATAAATGATGAGATTTGAACCACGCGAAGAGGATCTAAGTGTGAACATAGTGATGCGAAGCAGTGTAAGTACTGGAGAAGAAAAAGAAGAAGGAAAGAAACATATGGAGGATACATGGGTTTGAAAAAATGGAGAAAAGAATAATGGGTTTGATGTACAGTGAGAAAGAGCAACCTTCATGGAAGCGAAGAATAATTTTATGAGTCGTGGAGCTTCGACATCAACAACACAGAGGTAGTTGATGCCGAAGAAGAATAAACCAAAGGAGATTACTGAACCAAAAGAGGTTGATCCATCCACTCTGAAGTCATTTTTTCATACATGTATGAAGTTTTTAAGGGATCAAAAAGTTGTGGAAGGATTGTAGTATCTGATTGAAAGCTGTGTTGGAAAGGAAGAACCACAACCTGAACAATGCGCAGTGAATAAGGTATACATAAATAAGAAGAGAACTGACATAGAAATGTAGTTAATTGCATAGATAGGATATTATGAAATGGACCAAGTCATTCTTGATCTAGCATTAGATGCAAATGTTTTTCCAAAGCAGACATGGGAATAGATGGGACGACCAAATCTGCAGTGGTCACTGATTCAACTAAGAATTACCAATCAAGAGAAAATTATTCCTATGGGTCGATTGCATGGCGTTGTGGTAGAAATTTATGGTGCAATTATGTTATCAGACTTTGAAATCATTGAGATTATTGATGATAGCAATCTCTATCCTTATTTTCTTGGATTCAATTGGGCTTCTGATATGGATGCCATAATCAACCTAAAAGGTAGAAAGATGGTATTTGAGAAGAATGGTACCAGGGTCGTTGTCTCTTTGGACCCCTCTGAAGGCACACGATATTCAAAATCAGTTCAGAATGAATATGGTGATATCGACAACATCTATAAGATCACTGCGCAGGATGAATATTGGATCAATATGACCGCTAATGGAAGGATAAGTTGGGAGCACGATAAATCTTGTGTTTCAGACTTCGACAAAGAATTGGAGAATTGGCAGAACTGGTTGCACGAAGTTTCTACTAAGCGATGTAATAGAACTACTAGAACAATTCATTGCGTCACATTAGAGGTATGTGAATTTCCCTATTATGATGGAACTGGGGATGTTAACTTATTCCTTGATGAGTTTGAGAAGAAAGTGTTTGAAGAGAAACAATATGAAGCTTTGGACTTCACTTTAGGGTCTACCCCGGCTAGGTGGTGGGGTGCACATAGAGAACATTTAGGAAGATGGAAGGAATATCTAATATTGATGAGGCTTAGGTTTGCTTATGAAAACACTAGGATCACGGAAAAATACAATGGAAAGGATGATCCTTATGATTTTTTTTTCACTAGACTACGAATTGGGACAAAGAACCTCAACCTGAATGGGTACACATATTATTCCATGCCTTGGATATAATACCTCAGAAGTGTTATCTTGAAACCGAGCTACACCATGGCACCAAAGATTGGTACAAGATGACTGAAAGTTTCCTATTGACCTATAGCTTCGCAGATGGTTGGGATTGTATTAATGATGCTCTTCAGGAATTTAGAACAGGAATATTTTGAATTACCACTGAGCCAATGACTTCGGTACAACCTGATTGGGCTACGTAGTTGGAACTGGCACGAGATTGTTACAATGTGAATGCGGAAGAAGATGAGGAGGATCCATGCAATGTAAATATTCCCGAATTAGAAGGACAATGTGAGGTTACAGGTCTTGAAGTAGAGATGCCTAACATAACACAGCCTATAAGGACTCAACAAGTAAATTACTCTGTTGAAGGTAGGCTTCGTTGCAGCAGAAGTACTACGCCGGATGCAAGATTATGGTGCAATTGGAGGGAACTGTAGGTTTTAACCCTGAACAAAAATTATCTACACACGAATATTATAATAGAAAATAAACAACAACGAGAGAATAAAACATAAAAAAGATAAACACAGATATTTTCCCCTGGATCCCAAATCGGAACAACCAGCTTGATTTTTCATTATGTTCCTTTTAGTGTTACAACACATATATATACATGCCAAAGCATACATAAACCCCAATCCATTAACCATGGATTAGAACATAACTATAGTTCCATTGACCGGATCTACAAAATACCAGGGGTCGAAAACCATCATACCTCAAAAACCATGTGCAAACTCATGCACAAAACATGGGTGGGTCCGCCTATGAGTGGGACCGCACACAAAAAAAAAATTCGTCGGGGCGCTGCCCCGGACCCCAACAGGGGGGGCTGCCGCCCCCCCTGTAACCCCCCTACTACGACCGGCGCAACGTACAACACATGGGGCTAGTCGTGGAAAGAATATAACACATACCCAACATTCTCCCACTTGTTGTTTTCTTTCCACAGGGAGCCATAGGAGAGCTTAGTCATTGGGTCAATTCTTCAACACCCATTGTTTCTCTACACCAAGAGAACTTCTGAGTGCTCACAAAATTTGTCAATGCATCTGAAACATTCTTCAAAGTGTCCACCTTTACCAGCAACACCCTTTTAGCCTCAAACATATCTCTAACAAAGTGATATTGAACATCAATGTGATTTGTCTTTGAATGATAAGTAGGGTTCTTAGCCAAGAAAATTGCACTTTGGCTATCACAGTCTATCCTTATAGCTTGCTGTACCAACCCCATACTTGAACACAATCTCTACAACCAAACTGCTTCCTTGCTTGCATGAGTGGCTGCTATGTATTCTGCCTCTGTAGTTGAAAGCGCCACTACAGACTGTCTTTTACTCATCCAACTGATTGCACCTCCAAATAGGCTAAACACATACCCACTTGTAGATCTTCTTTGGTCCAGATTTCCAGCCCAGTTTGCATCAACAAAACCATGAATGTCCAACATTATTTCCAATCCTGGTCTTCCCTGGTAGTACAAGACATAATCACTAGTGCCACATAAATATCTATCCAATGCTCCTTCCCTAGGTTTGACATAAACCTGCTCAATACTCCCACTGCATGTGCAATGTCTGGTCTAGTACATACCATTGCATACATCAAGCTACCCACTGCACTTGCATATGGAACATGGGACATATCCTCCTCTTCTTCTTGTGTCTTGGGACATTGTTCAGCATATAGCTTTACACCTATAGGAATAGGAACTTTCACTGGTTTACTATCCTACATATTGAAACTCTGCAATACAGTCTCAACATACTTCCTCTGGTTTAACCAGAGCTTCTTATTTTCCTGATCTCTCTTAATTTCCATGCCCAAAATATAGTTTGCAGCACCAAGATCCTTCATGTCGAATTTGGAGAACAGTTGGGTCTTCAAATCTTGGATAATTTCTTTGTCATTTCCAATCAACAACATATCATCCACATACAAGAACAAATAAATAACACGATCACCAATTAATTTAAAATAAACACAGTGATCCTCCTTGCTTCTGGTGAAGCCAAGTCCCCGTATATAGGTATCAAATTTCTGATACCACATCCTTGGTGACTGTTTTAACCCATACAGAGACTTCTTCAACCCGCATACTAGTTCTTTCTTACCCTTCACCATAAAGCCTTCAGGTTGCTTCATGTAGATCTCCTCTTCTAGATCCCCGTGAAGAAATGTTGTCTTCACATCCATCTGTTCTATCTCAAAATCAAATGCAGCAGCAACAGATAAAAGTAATCTAATAGAAGTAATTTTGGCAACAGGAGAAAAAATATCACCAAAATCAATTCCCGGCACCTGGGAATAACCTTTTGCTACCAACCGAGCTTTGTATTTCTCCACCTTGCCTTCTACATTCATCTTCTTCTTAAACACCCATTTGCTCCCAATGGGCTTCCTTCCAGCCGGCAACTCCACCAGATCCCATGCATCATTTTTGTCCAAGGATGCCATTTCATCAGCCATGGCCTCCTTCCAGAGTTTTCCATCCTCTGAATCTACTGCCTCCCTGACAGTTCTGGGTTCATCATCAGTTATAGTTAAGGCAAAACCTGAACAGAAAGCAGATGGACTATACCTTTCCGGTTGCCTTCTTTCCCGAACTGATCTTCTCAAAGCTGGAGTTTGTGGCTCTTCATCTTCTGAGTCTTCTTCTGTTGTAGAGTCTGATTCATCCTCCTTTAGCTCAAACTCTATCTTCTCAGGTTCCTTTGGTATGATTTCATGTTTAACAAAATCTTTCACCTCTCTAAACACCACATCTCGGCTGTACACAACCTTCCTTGTTTCCGGGTTCCAAAGCTTGTAACCTTTTAAACCATCCTTATACCCAATAAAGATGCACCTTTCAGATTTATTATCCAACTTGGTCCTTTTCTCCTTTGGAACATGTACATATGCATCACATCCAAATAACCTTAGATGTGAAAGAGAGGGTTTCTTAACATTCCATACCTCATGTGGAGTCTTATCCTCCAATGCTGATGAAGGTGATCTGTTAACTAAGTAACATGTAGTCTCCACTGCCTCTGCCCAGAATTCTTGTCCTAACCCGGTAGCAGTGAACATGCTTCTTGCCTTTTTCATCAGTGTTCTATTCATTATTTCTACAACTCCATTTTTCTGAGGTGTGTATGGAGTAGTCTTCTGTCATGCTATACCACACTTCTTACAAAACTCTTCAAATTCCTTCTTGCAGAACTCCCCACCATTATCTGTCCTCAACACCTTTATCTTCTTCTCTATCTGGTTTTCCACTAGAGCCTTAAATTCTTTAAATTTGTCAAAGACTTTAGATTTATTCCTGAAGAAATATATCCATGTATTCCTTGAGAAGTCATCTATGAATGAAACATAGTACACAGAATTTCCTAGTGATGGAACTGACACGGGTCCAAACACATCACTGTGCACAAGCTCTAATATCTTATTCGCCCTCTTAGCACTAGAATGAAAACTCACCTGATTCTGCTTCCCATATACACAATGTTCACAGAAATCGAAATCCATAGAGCAATTAGACATACCATTTCTATGCAGTATCTGAAGGTCCTTCTCTCCAATATGTCCAAGCCTTTGATGCCATAGCATGGTCTTTTCTCCAGAGATAGCTAGGCTTTCCGCTCCTCTTTCAAGAACCACAGAACTATTACACCCATCAATAACAGTGCTACCTTGTAGCTTGTACAGAGTTCCAATCCAAACTCCCCGCATTAATACCAGTGCTCCTCGAACCATCTTGCAGGCATCTTTCTCGAACACTGTTTTTACACCTGCATCATCCATCTTGCTTACAGAAATCATATTTCTGGCCAATGCAGGAATATGCAGAACACCAGGAAGTGTTCTAATCCTTCCACCTTGTAGCTTCAGCTTTACCTTTCCACGTCCAACGATTTTTTCCTTCCTATCATCCCCTAGGAAGACATCACCATCATATTTCTCATACTCACATAACCACTCCCTATGGGGAGTGAAGTGAAAGGATGCACCTGAGTCAATCAACCATGACTCATGATCTACATGTGTACTTGAAGAAGAAGCCAAATACACATCCCCACCTTCATCCGAGGTGGTTTTTGCCTCTGCAGAAGGAGCTTCATCAGATCCCTTTCCTTTCTCAGGAGCTTTAGATCTGCATTCCTTTTTGTAGTGTCCTTCTTTTCCGCATTTCCAGCACACCTTTACAAACTTTCCAGGAGATTTAGATCTCCCTCTAGATTTAGATCTCCCACTCGAAACCTTATTCTTGTTTCTATTTTGGGACCTTCCTCGTACAGATAAGGCATCTCCATTTTGATCCTCCATATTTCTCCGTCTCATTTCCTCTGACAGCAAGGCTGAGACAATGTCATCAAAATTCAAGGTAGTTGTATTGCTACCTATTGCAATAACCAGACTGTCCCATGAGTCTGGTAGAGAACACAACAAACTGATGCACTTATCTTCATCTGAGATTTTAATATCAACAAATGACAGCTGACTTACCACAGTATTGAAGGCGTTCAGATGCTCTGTCACCGAGTCCCCATCCTTCATCCTCAGGTTATACAGATTTTTCCGAAGGAACAACTTATTCACCAGAGACTTAGATTGGTACAAAGTCCCAAGTTTTTCCCACAAATTATTCATCGTAGCTTCCCTAGATACATTCAACAATACTGAATCTGAGACACACAACCGTATTGTGCTCTTAGCCTTTGGATCCAGTTTCTTTCAGTCTTCATCTGACATTGCCATTGGTTTAGTACCTGGATCTACCGTGATCCACTGATCTTTATCCACCAACAGATCCTCCATCTTGAGCTTCCACAACTCAAAATTCTGACCATTAAATTTCTTGATCTCTATCTTTCCGCCGCTCGCCATCTTCTTTCACAACAAGAATCGATCCCGCAGATCTCCCACTGAACAGGACCCCCCTGTGACCCCCCTGCTGCGCCCGGCGCAACGTACAGCCCGTGGGGCTATTCGTGGAAAGAATATAACACATATCCAATAGGAACTACACCGAAGGAAGGAGGACTGCGCCGCAATGGAGGGTCTGACGAAGTTCACCCAGAATATGATTGTTGGAGTAAGAGTAGTTGATTTGAAAAGGACTTGTTCATTAAAAGGAACTGGAGGTATTTAGTTAATGGGCATATCTCGATAGATCTGCCACCAAATATGCATTTATGAGGTGCATGTGTAGGAGATCATGGAGTTTGAATTTAAAATTCGCTATAATTCTGGCACCCGCTCCACATTTGTACACTTTATGCTCTGAGAGAGAGTCGAGAATTTTGTTGTATGTCGGATTATAGTTTTGAAGCACTTAAAGAGGCATTGATCAAGGAAGGGTTGGGACACACAATAACGACTACACCACCAACCAATGTAATATGGCCGAGGTTTCCAAGGAAGCAGACCACCACAAGAGAAGCACCATTTACAAAGCCGAAGAAGCTAGTGCTTCGAACGTCGCCCAAGAAGAAAATTACAAAATAACAATGGTCTAAGGAGATGCAACATAGGTAGAAGAAGCTCGTTGAAGTAGAGGAATTAGAAGAGGAAGAATTTATACTCGAAGGTCTCGAAGATATTGACGCAAAGGAGGTGAAACCTATCTCCAGGTTCCCCCCAATATATTCCTCCAAGGAATCCGATAACTTTGAAGCCCACAAAGGACCTAGACGCGGCGAAGTATAATATATTTACACCCTTGATGCCTGATGAAGTACCGGTTGAGGAAGCTTTGCTGGGAAAAGTGCCACAACTGCACATGGAAGACTGGGCTTTCAATGACCACAACAAATATCCTCAATTCGATCCTAGTAGGTATATTCACTCTGTTTATTTTGAAGTTGCTAGAGTGACAAGGGTAGAGCCAATGAAGTGGGTGGCGGGAATTCAGAATGCAAGGCTCTAAACATGTTACATGTTATATATTCTACACTTTGGGCGCAGTATTATCAATATAATTTGTGTGCGCCAGCTACAAATGCTAGTGCATGATGATAGTATATGGCTCGAGAAAAGAGTCCCCATTGATGTGATGTTGATCAGGAGGATCACTACGCATCTTTATCAAGGATTGGACCATGTAGAAGCATTTGTAGGAAAATATCATGATAAGCAACTGGCCCACGAAGGGAACCCGAGGATACTCCATTAAATCCATTACAAATAAGTTAGTGCACTTTGCCACACATATTTTTGCAGGAAATATCATGCATTCCATGCGGAAGAAGTTTTAGTGCTAGTAGTCTCACTGGCTACGCAATGTAGCAAAGACGTAGTATACAACTCGACAGGGTATTTATGCAAGTAATTCTTGGATTACTGTAGATAAACTCAAGAGGATGGAAGGAAATTCCAATACGCATGGCTCTTGCTCTTAATTGCATTGATGGCATGGAAAGAACCTGATGAGTCACATTTCCCCACTATGGACTCAGAAATTTGCGAGGCTTTGCATATGCCTCAGTCTAGCATTCAAAGGAGCCAACCTAGGTGATGGAGAATAAATTATTTTAGGTAGGTTTTGAGACGAGCCTGCGCATGGTGATCATCCAGAAGCCAAGGCCATTGCCAAGTATTTTTGCAGAATACCATGAGGTCATTGATTTTAAAGTAGTTTTTCATCATGTGCACATCTGCGTGAAAAGGGACCTCACAAAGGTCTGGTACGAGCTTCCATACATGGTGACCGAGGATGGTGTTGCATGAATTGTGAGTGAATGGGACAGTGATTAGCTAACTCCATCTAAAGGGGAAAATACTAGTAAATATGGTCAAATTCCGACACTTTAGTTTCGACACTTTTGACATATTTTCGAAAATTTCCCCAAATTTTCTCAAATTTTTTAATCCCATCAACAAGCGTCGCTCTAGCGACATTTTGGGTTTATCTTAAGAACAACGAAATTTAGGAAAATCGTCGGAATATCGACATTTTGGGACAAACTGTTGGACTTGCGACGTTTTAGAGATAAGTGTCGGTCTTGCGACGTTTAGGAGAAAAACCATCGGTCTTGCAATGTTTAGGACAATCGTTGAAATACCGACGTTTTGGGATAAACCTTCGGTCTTGCAACGTTTAAGGCATTTGTGAACAAAACGTCAGAATAACGACGTTAATTCATTGTTTGAGACCTTTTCTCATGGCTTTCGTAGTTATATTCTCTTGTTAATATTATGTCATAAGATTAATGTATTTCGTAGTCATATTCTCTTGTTAATGTTATGTCATAAGATTAATGTATTTAGTCATATTCTCTTGTTAATATTATGTCATAAGATTAATGCATTTCGTATTCATATTCTCTTGTTAATATTATGTCATAAGATTAATGTATTTATATATGTATCGTTAAGATTAGTAAACTGTATTTATGTGTTTACTTAATTATATTTTTCATGGTTATTTATTTATTTAATTATATTTTATATATGCATCTTTAATATTAGTAAACTATATTTATTTATTTATTTAATTATATTTTCAATGGTTAAATAAAATTCAATATAACCTATGGTCAAAACCTTATCAAATATTATATATTTCAATATTTCAATGTTTAAATCTAATGCAATATAACCTATGGTCGAAACCTTATATGTGAGTGGAACTATTTACATGTAGCGGAGGGGACCTATCTACATGTAGCAGAGGCTTTATAACTGGTGGAGCGGAGATCTACAGTTGGCAGGAGCTCTAACTATTATGGAGAGGCTAACTATTATGGTGGAAGGGCTTTCAAACTGGCGGAATTGTTTAATTTCATAGCGGAACAAAATGTATGGCGGGGGTTGAGGTCGAACCCAGACCTCTTGCCCACTAGAAAACAGTATTACCACCTCTCCTATCACTGTGGGTCTTAACCATATGGTGGACCGCTTCTACTTCAAGTTTGTAATGCTGGCGATCGAGGGTCCGGAGGGGGCCAACCCCCTCCCATGTGCTCAAGCGCGAAAACCAAACATTATACATTCAATCCTGCGGAAATTTAATTAGCGCTAAGCCATAATTTATTACTTTAATCTGTAGATTATTGTGGTTAAGCCACATTAATATATAATCAACTCTAAAGCGTGCTTATGTCATCAAGTGGGCTTATCTTATGGAAAATTCTTAGATGTGTGGACATCTGACTACCTAAGAGCCGATGGATCTCTCCTCCATGATCGAACGATCGAGGACTAAAGGAGTTTGTTGAGGTACCAAACCCTACCCCCAGGGTTGCATCCCGAGCTCATTTTTCCAATTTTGATGAAGGTTTTATGGCTTTTCCTTCTCGTGAACTAGTTCAGGAGGCCAAGGTTTTGCGGATGATGATAATGCTTCTTGCATAGGTATTGAACCCAGATGATATGGCATCAATAGTTTTGAGTAATTTTTTCCTCGAAGTTATTTTACATTTCAAACCACACTAACACAAAGGTATATTTGTAGGTTCTTTCTTTGCCTCCCTGGGGTATTTCGATCCACGACCTAGTGTGACCTTTTTGACCTGCTACTGGTGGCTACCTTGGTAATACTTTACAATTCGGCAACTCAATGTGTCTTAAGTTAGGAGTAACGACCTTCACTGATACAACATGTATCAATTCA
Organism: Pinus albicaulis; assembly: GCA_034641835.2. Taxonomy (NCBI): domain Eukaryota; kingdom Viridiplantae; phylum Streptophyta; class Pinopsida; order Pinales; family Pinaceae; genus Pinus; species Pinus albicaulis. Next base: position 43,689 of record JAXQQM020066049.1, on the reverse strand, counting down.
GTTTATTTCGTTTCCTAATATTTGCTAATGTGCAATGGTTTCATTACCCCTTATTTTCTTTGATGCAAGTATGACAATTTTTCCATTTTTCCTCTGTACAGGGTTTTGGCTTGCGTCAATACTTTTTTAGAATTACAGATGCTCAGCTCAATGAAAATTTCTACTCAAAGACTTGTCCCTATGTGGAGGCCTTAGTGTTGGATGTGGCTAAGCAGAACCTTGCAGAGGTACCTAAGTCAGCACCTGGAACTATCAAGCTGCTCTTCCATGAATGTTTTGTTGATGTATGATCATGCTCTTTCTCTTTTCTAAAATACATGTATAGGAATTAAGATACATGATGGTGGTGTATGAATTGATTCACTGTATTAAGTTTTATGGGTGTTATGAGACTATTGCTTCATCAAATCCATTTGTGGGTAGATTAATTCACTGTAAGAGTATATGCAGACATGTCCAAGTGAAGTTTTATTGGCATTGATATTCATTGTATTGTGTTTTTGGATTAAGCATTAATGTACTTGATGTAATCCTTTAATACATCGTTCTGATGCATTAGTGCTGATTTATTCCACTCCAAAACACCGATTGATAGAGATTCTTACGATAAAAAAACTTAGCTACTGATGCCTTTGATGTTATCAACCAAGCTAAAGTAGCTATGGAGGCCATGTGTCCTGGTGTTGTCTCTTGTGATGACATTTTAGCCATAACAACTAGGGATTTTGTTTCTTTGGTGAGTGAATTTTGAAGTTGGCCTCTGAAACCTATTTCAAATTATGATAGCTAGATTAACTAGTTCAAGTTCAGTTTGAATTTGATATTGAATGATGGTATCCTTAAAGAAACAATAGTTTCAATGCCACTCATTCACTTGGCTTTGAGATTGTACCACTCATTCATTTGGATTTGAGATGATATTCAAAGAAAACTTGACCAGCTAGTTGTATACATATTATACTGTACAGGGCTGATTATTGTATTTGATTTTGCTAATACATGCACACACACATATATATAGGCTTTCAGATTATATTCTTCAGTAATCTTGTGTTGTTTTATTCATGTACACTATACAGGATTGATCACTATTTTTCGTTGCTGATACATGCATACACATATACTTAGTCGGGAGGTCCTAACTATCTAGTGAAGAAAGGAAAAATATATGGAAGAGTTTCTAATGCAAGTCGGGTTAAAGGAAATCTCCCTAAAGATTATTTCAATGTCGATCTATTGTTAAATCATTTTGCTTCAAAGGGCTTAAACAAATCAGACATGGTAGCTCTATCTAGTGAGAAAATTTTCCAAAACACCCTTGTCGTTTATTTCTTCATTCATGGATGAAAATATCAAATGAAATTCAATACAGGTCTATAATTTAATGTATCTGGGAGAAGAAAACTTAGGTGTAGAGAGAATTTTAGGTGGTGTTCAATTATCACATGGGGGAAATCTCGCCATACTTTAAAGATACAGGAAATGTTGATTAGGGATTCACATGTCAAACAATTTCCTGTAATGATTCAATCAGGTCTCTTTTCAAAGTCTTCTGATGAATCGAGCAAGCTTCTTTTCCAAGTCTCTAACATCCTCATTTTACTTAGTGTTGTACTACTGATCATAATTTTTTTTTATTTTGGTCTAGTTTCTAATAATTGCTAGCGCACCATCAAATGTATGATCATTGAAATGCTAGAGCTCCTTGGTCACATAATTGTAAGACTCACTGAAATTATTGGCTCATCTCATAGAATTTTGACTTTAGCCCAATTCAGGTCAGGATTGAACTGGAATAATTACTTGTCTCTGAAACTTGAAGATTGGTTTTCTTGGCATGTAAGTTGCAGGACATTTGAATTTAACTCATGAAAAAATATAGGAAGGGATCCTTGTAAAACTTTGCAATGATTGACTTTCCCAGAACGTATGGAGATAATTGATAATGGAAATAGCTTATAGGTATATAACGTTGAAGCAGGTAGGGTTGGTTCAAAATGAAAAACCTCGAAACATGGTGCTTACATCAAGCTAATTGAACTTCACATATAAAATTTTGTAGATGTGCACTTGATTGAATGCTAGCAGATTAATAGATTGAATTATAGTGATCTACATGAATATCGTTTAGTAATAAAGACCACCTAGACATGTAATAAATCATAAATTTCAAAAAAAATGAAATGGGAACCATATAGGGGGATATTCTCTTTGTTGGTCAAATTGAAAATTTCCTTAACCTTAGATTCTAGCATTGATTAGTATAAGTTTTCTGTAGATGAGTTTGGAAAACATTTGTGCCTTTGTTGATTAATCTAATCTCAAAGATTTCACATATTTTTATTTTTCCAAATTCACTAATGATGACTAGATATATGTATTATTTTCCATCTCAAAGAAACATGAAAATGTAACATGGCGTATTACTTTAGACTCCAACACGGGAAGAAACTCAGATTGCAGGTTTAATGGCGAACTCTGGAGTATAATGAAATTATATCTATTTAATTGTCAATTTTATTCCCAAAGTGTTAGGTCTTCTTGTATTTCTAAATTTAGTGTTATCCATTCATTCTTATAGTCCAATCATTATTATTATTTAAAAAAACAAGTCATTTAAAACAAAGGGTTGTTTTTGGAATTTTAATTTACTTAGTTATATCATGCACCCAAATTCACGCTCGAAAGTTCTATCATTGGAATATATAGACCTTATACAAATGCAAAAATCTAATATGATGAGGAATCACAACAATAAGGTTTTGATGATTTAGAGGGGAAAATTAGATAGTTAAACAAAACCCTTATCAACAAAGAAGAAGAATTCGTACGTGGTTGAAGGGAATTGGAAAAACAAGGTACATAAATTCTCAATTCCAACAACAAATAAATGAACTACAACAACAAATTAACAACATAAAAATTTCTCACAAAAGAGAGATTGAAGATATTAATAAAAAAATTGTCTACTGAAGTTGATACAAATTTTCATTTGAGAAATCATAATAAATCTATACTAACGAAAATAAAGAAGATAGAGAAAGAGAGAAGGCACAACAAATATCCAAAAACAAGGATAGGAGCATTGAAACCTACACATTGATGTGGAAAAACCTAATTTTGTTATCAATGAAGTTGTACCAGTGAAAGAGCTTAAAAAGTTGAAACTCAAGTACACATTCTTGGAATAAAAAATTATTATTTAATATGGATTACTTTATATAGTTCATGATGTTCTTGTCAAGTGAATTGTTAGGTTCACTTCACCAACAATCTCATTGCAGAAATAGAAGTAGTTCTAAACAAAATAAAAATTACACTTAACAGCTCAAGAACTAAGAGAAACAGAAGTAACATCGAACGAAACCAATTTAACCCTCTACCTTGTTAGTTGAATACATCTATCTAGGCTCATTAATGTGATTATATAATATTATAGGTGAACTTGTGATCTAGCATTTGTAATCTATCTATATAAAAGGGGCTCTACACCTTTATGAAAAATGTGTAAAGGATCTAGGAGTCTTTCTATAGGGGCAAGCATTTGCCTTATCTACATCTACATATTTGGGCTTCTACGGGTTTAGATATCTTATTATCACCCTTTTTTATTAACATTGGTTCTGCATTCTAGTTCCCTAATCAAAATTTGGGCATACACAATATTGGACCCTTCCTTTAAAATTGTCCCAAGTTCGTTGTGTCACCTATTATTGAAAATGTATTTATAGGAAATCTTGAACAAGGTTATCTTGCAACAAGGTGAAGAACACTTGTAAAGAGGGAGTGCTAGAGTTTTCATACCTTGTTGCTCTAACAATTTTCATGTTCAGCAACAGAAGCACACTAGAAATAACAACGATTTAGATTCCATTAGATAGAGGAGGTGCAACAATGTTAGAGAATGGTGGGTTGTTGATGAAGTCTTCCTTTAACAAGGAATGCACACTTTGAATATTCTAAATAGATTTCAGAGTATATAAGGGAGTAGTGGTCTAAGGTTATATTTCTTTAGGTTCACAGATGGTCAATGTGATGATGTTTCCCTTAGGAGATAGGGGGTTCAAGGTTTTGTAATATTGTATTGCCTTGGTGGAGAGTACTTGTAAAGTGGGACTGTTAGAGTTTGTGGTAGTGCGATGGTTTGAGATAAGTGTCGGTAGTGCGACGGTTTGGAGACAAGGTTATTAATAGAGGAACTCTGAGGAAGGTGGTTGGATTCCCTCCATCTGGAGGCTGCCTCTAATTTGGGGATTTGGGAAAATATCCATGGCCCAGACAAGTTAGAGCTCGATCGAACGACGGTGGTGAAATCTAATAGTTATGGTTAACTTCTTACCCTCCTCCGGCATTCCATTGTGCATTGTTTCATCCTATGCTCACATGCTATCTCTCTGTAACCCTGGAGAAGGTCCATCCATGGTGGAGATCAGCATCATGGCACACCCCCTATCAGGTAGGCTTTCTAAACCCTTCCGATCTAAGTGGTTTGTAGGGCTTTCAGTTTGGAGACAGGGTTATTAATAGAGGAATTTTTCTGAGGGAGGTGGTTGGATTCCCTCCATCTGGAGGCTACCTCTGATCTGGGTATTCGAGAAAATATCCATGGCCCAGAAAATTTAGGGCTCGATCGAACAATGGTGGTGAAATCTAATAGTTACGGTTAACTTCTTACCCTCCTCCTGTGTTCCATTGTGCATTGTTTCATCCTATGCTCACATGCTATCTCTCTACAACCCCAGAGAAGGTCCATCCATGGCAGAGATTGGCATCATGGCACACCCCCTATCAGGTAGGCTTTCTAAACCCTTCCTATCTCAGTGGTTTGTAGGGCTTTCAGTTCTCGCCCCTTATGATATCTTTCATCTTTTGTTTCTGACTCAATTCTTCAAAATTTTAGCAAGATGACGAGGCATACAAGGTCAAACCAACCTTCAATTTTGAACATTTATCTTCCAACAATTCCAAATCGAATTCTAGATTTATCATCATGGTTATGCAGGCAGATCCCATGACCATCTTCAGGTAGTCATTATTTCTACTCCCCACAAGGTTGTGGATATATTTTCCCTTAAGGGGTTTCTATGATATCTGACAGAAAAATTTTCATTGATTGGAATAGAGATATGCTTTATTTATTTTTTCTACTATCTAGGTTTAACTTATAGTTAATTTATTTATATAATGTAGGTATAAACCCTAGCTCTACACACCCCATATTCTATTATATTTTCTACTGCGTTGTCTCCGAAAGTAAAGGGTTATGGCTCCTCTTGTTTCAGGTGTGACTATGCATTCAACGACCTATTTTACACATAAAACGTTATGGCTTTTGTAGAATGTGTTGTGCTGTGTTGTAGTCCTAGGGTTTAGTTTTCCTTTTGTTAGTAAATTATAAATCTTCTTGACACTAAAAACGTTGAATCTTCCATTCCAAGGATCGAATTTCCTCCTCCACCCAGGCCTGGAATGCCCCCTCCTCCACCCGATGGTGGTGCCCCTCCTATGTATGGTGATCCTCCTCATATGTAGTCGAGACTTGACATGCTGCCTCCGCCACCTAGTCAACAACAGTAGCAGCAACAACCACCTCCTTGACATCAGTAGAAGCAACTATCAATTGAATCAGGTATTTTGTTAATTTCCCTGCATATTTTTGGTATATGAGAATGCCTTTTTATGCTTTTTAGTAGGATTGAAAAACTAATTTTACCATTTCAAGTCATGAGTATTTTAATATTTTTCATTCTAATGATAAAATGAGTTAGCATCTTCAGCTGGGGAAAGCCCAAATCATCACAAACATTAAAATTGATAATCCTCCTCCAAATTATATTAAGTGAAGATAATTTCATGGAAGAAATTAATAGGAAGAGATTTTGTAGAATTTGTAGTTAGTTGAGCTACTACACTTTGCCTTTACTTTGATGAAGCTGATAGTACTGATCATTTTTTTAAAAATCAGGGACCTTTTGCAAGAGTAATTTTTATTTGTATAGAACATTCACAAAAGCATCTTATTCTAGCCTTACAGACCTTATTGTATTTGCTATTAGGTGTATTCCTTATTAATCACCATATTCCATGCTGAAATGCTAAAAAATGTTGACTTGATTGAATATATGTACATATACATTTTCTTTTGTTTAGGAAATAATAGGTTTTAAAACCATTTCACTGTGTGGTTACCATATTATATACATTTTTTGGCATAAAATATTTTCTTTAATTATTAATGTAACAGTAATGTACAGACATGGCATTGTTTTACAAAAGTAGGGTGTTGTGTGGCGCTCACCACAAGCTTAGGTATACCATGCGAAAGATGCCTTAATAACTGCCATAACTACCTAAGGGAATAGAAGTTAACAAAACCGCCACCTGGGCATATCCAATAACACTAACATTCCAAAATTTCCAGCTGGCACTTAACCATTAAAGCTGATAAAGTTTTGCCTTATGGTATGAAAATAAATAAACACATTTTTCAAATCCCGAAGGATCTGTTGTTGGGTTGATACCTGCATCAGAAGATTTTTTTTTTGTCCTTGGGAGTGGACCTCCAGCCATTATTGGTTGATTCAACATTAGTTATAGCAGGTCATTGCCCATCATCTATGACTTGCCTGTTTCTGCAACACCACCAATCACCCACTGGGGCATATTACTATCTTTGTAACATGGCCTTTAAAAATTTACCTTGATTCTACTTTATTTTACACGTTCAATGCATCCTATTCTTAACCTTTGCAGCATAGATAATTCATAAACATGTAATCTACAAAAAAACACAATATAACATAACATTTATCTTTGAGAAATGACACCGATTGGCTTCAGACCTAGATGTTCTGCTCAACAATAGACTATGCTACTCATATCTCTTAGTAGTGGGTCATCCCCGTGTTTTGGTTAAGACTCTATCCGAGTAAAAGGCTACCTAATCCAACTATGGTCCATAGCTGTACCAATATGGTAGCAGACCAAGGTACTTGATTCCAACATCTTCCAACCAACTTTCTCTCATCCCCCATTTTCCTTCACAACCCACGGTAGTGCACCCCTTCCTCTGCACTCGTATTCCATTAGGTTGTGGCACTAGAATCAAAGGTTTCCAACTCAGAGTGGTTAGGGATGTTCCAAAGGCCCATGGCTTCTAGGAGTTCCAAATCCACCTAAGATTGATAGGGTACGGAATTCACATCGTCATACAACATTGGCTAGAGTTACAGAGAAACCTCAGGGTGGAGACAAAACTTTGGATCCCTTGAGACAAGTAAGGGTGGGGATGTATATCTTTGGTTGGGAGGAAAATTGTGAAACATATCCCTATGCCCATCCTGAGGTGTATCAATAACTATGTTACCCATAACTTATTCAATACAACACTCTGCAAAATAGGGTTACAAAATGGCAATCATTGCCTAAAATTTAGGACATATTGAAGCCATAGGAAGGCATGGATTATGTTGTATATTTTACCATTGTGGCAAAAATTGTAGTCACAAAAATGTTGTACATTTAGGTATGGGTTTGTGATCTTCAACGTTGTTGTACATCTAGATCCCATATATATATATATATATTAAAGGTGCCTCCATAGGTTGAATGACCTACACAGAAGACATCAGACTTAAAGTAAGGCATTAGTTCCCCTTAAGACTAGGTCACCATACTTGAAATAGTGGTGCCTGACACTTGAAGGAATTCATGATATCATAATAATATACGATGTCGCAGATGCAGTTTAATTTCGTTCTATCCTTGGACATGCTCCAATCTATAGGCATATAATTTGAAAATGACTTATAATAACCCTGTCCCTGACATCTACATGGATAGACTCAGATATCATTTATAGAGTTTAGTCCATACAATACCCAACTCAAGTCTAGCTCTCATTCCCTCATAAAGAGCTTATTAGTTCATGGATTCCTTTACTATGGAGTTGAAGAAGAGACTGTCAGGCTTGCCTTGTGTCCCTGAATTTGGCAATAAAAGAGAAGGGCTTACTCGCAGTGCCAGTTTTGCCGCCTACTAGGTTGAGGATTTGGCATATAGCCAAGCATATGCATAACTCCCTTCATCAGCAAGCCATCTATCTTGTTACCCTGTGGAGAGACGAGTTTTATTACAATGGTTTATGTTCACTAAGAGCTTGTTTTTATATGCAAAAATCACAACTATAGACTGTCAATTCATTTGCGTTGTTTTATTAGTGTAATTATTTTCTCAAGCTACAAGTATCCAAAATTCAAAAGGAGAAGTTTTGATAAAAACCAGCTAATAGGATATGAAGCCATTATGTGTACATGATAAGATAGGATTAATGCCGCTACTTAGCTCTCTTTAAGAGTAGAAGAAACACAACAAGAACACTCATGTGCACTGTGCTCTGTTCTATGTGCATTCAAAACCCACTAGGTAACATTTCTCCTTTAACACATTTTGTCAAGTAGGGTGTGTGTATCAACCAGGTTTTGGCACTAGGCATACATGTTAATGAGATATCCTAATTTACCGCCAAGTGGAGTCAATCAAAGCTTCTATCTATGAATGAAAATGGTGACATAATAGATAATCCTCTTTCTGTTCTTTGGTCACGGAGTCTTAAGTTCATAAAACGAATAGGCACATTTGTTCAGTCTATTTACAATTACACTATTCAACAGTATCTCCTAGTAAGTTATTCCAAATAGAAAATTTTATAATTAGGGAGAATGGAACCATATGTAGTAGCAAAGGGTTTCAATACAACACCATTGTTTATGATTCTCCATAACTGGCTGGTTTAGACACCAATTCAGTTCATGTGTTTTAACAACCAATTGGTAAGCAGTGTGTGCTAGATGCTCATTCCACATTTTTTGTTGAAAACCATTTACCAGTATCCTAGAGGTCCAATGAATTAAACCTAGAGGCTCTGATACCACTTTGTGGTGTACCTGACCTCCTCTATAGCTCCATCAATAGGATGAGGCACTTAATAATTGAAATTTTTACTTTCAATCCTAAAAAACTATGGACTAAGAACATACAAAGCATGGGCCCATGATTTCAACCAAATTCTACATCCTTCTATTGTATTTTCATGCTATCTATGTCACTTAACTCACGAACTTCAGTAAAGAATTATGTCGTGGCTTATTCCATAGTGTAAATATACTAATTAAAACAACGGTATAACATAACAGTTGCAAAAATTAAACTTGTCTGTCACCAGAGCTGAACCACATTGAATGGATGTGAAGAAATGATTTTACTCCCAGCTATAGGCAATCCATTAGGATAGCCCCCCGAGTTGGGATCATGGAATGACACAAGCAAAGAGTCTTCTTCAATTTCCACTCTCCAAAACACAACACTCTAGCATAATAACATTGCACTCACAGTAACACAAGATACCCATGATGTGTAGAAAAGTCCACGAGGGAATGCGTCCCAAGTGATGGAGAAGAACAATGACAAAAAATTCCATCTCTAGTTCAAATTTGCCATTTTATATCCCCCTTGCATGGTAGGCTAGTTTTCACCACATAAAAACCTAATTTTCATAGATAGCTAGGTATCCTTTCTCTAATATTGAACTACATCGTAAAGGGGGTATATAATGTTTGAGTCAGTAGGGGAAAGTCATGTGCCCCTCATCTTCACTCTAGCCATTTTCCATCTGTCAGTCCATGGTCGTTCCCATGTTCCCCTTGGCTATTCTATGTTGCGTATGTTAATTTATCAGGGACACTGACATGTTCACATCATTATCACAGGCCTCACCTAGGCCTTATTAACATCATATTTCATGGTCTAAATGATACGCATTCACTAGCAGGGTCTTGGCCTTGGGCTCTCATTAGGAATCATTTTACATGATCACTTTATATTTTTGCATATACATTCTGTTTAAAAGTCATTGGTACCCTTGACTGAGTACCAACACAGAATTTAGTCATATATGATAAAATACACATATACATATTGAAATTGTTCTCTTTGGAAGCGTGTTATTATAACTGCATGAATAAAACAATTCTCTTTATCAAAACAAGAAATATAATAAAGAGAGCGGAATAAATGCACAATTATCTTAGTTTTAACCAAACCTTTTAAGTTTTAAACAATCAAACATAGATTTATTTTTCGAAAGTACTAAAGACCAAACCGCTTGGAGTCTTACCTGGCAAGCAAGAAGATGAAGCTGAGTCAAATAGTTTTCAATGGATTGTTGCACATTCTAAAGTTGCTCTTCCAACGCAGCAATTGTTGCATCAGTATTAGTAAATTATAAACTCATATTATAGGTCAAGAAAATCACAAGTCTTCTTGTACAGTTCTATGTGATAAATCAAGAAGGGGTATTCTTTTAGTAGTTCATGCTTCACGGTTTAGAGTTGATGGTTTTTAAGGTCGAGGCTCTGAAATTTGAGAATGACAACAAAATAGATAGAAATATATGATCCTAATATTTCATTTACAAATTATTGGTGCGGTTATTTAATGGGCTGGAAAATGTCTCTTATATTTTGAGACTGAAGTAATGAAGTTGTTATGAAAATGCGCGATGCATCGCAAATAAAACCCATCAGCACTACTCCTTAGGGCAGTGTAGTGTTGCTCATTATCACAACACAATGCAAAAATTCCATTTAGTGCACTCCCTTAAGTCTTATTGCAATAATTATCCCACAGATGCATTTAATTCACATTAAGACACTCGCATGTGTTTGAATTGGTGTCTGACATACAACATTAGGGGAATTTTGAGGTCTAAAATGGGCCTCCTAAGAAAAATGTACAACCAAAATAAACTTTATAAGAACCAATAAGATTCAAGATGATGATTTCAACCATGGGGGGTGATTCACCATTTTTTAAGTAAAAGGGCAAAAAGATTAAAAAATAATAAAATAATAAAACTACTTTTTCAACTCATATTTTCAACTTATCTCCCAAAGTTTTTACTCTAATTTCAAGCGATAGTACTCGTTGGATGAAAAATTTAATTCCTCATCCAAGGAGTACCCATGTTGTATACTTTCGATGGATCCTACTACACGAAAAATGAGAAATACATGAAAAACGTAATTACAATCACGTTTTTTCATGTTTTTCTCATTTTTCGTCTAGTAGGACCCATCAAAGGTATGCAACATGGGTACTCCTTGGATGAGAAATTAAATTTTACATCCAATGAGTACTCTCGCTCGAAATTTGAGTAAAAAATTTGGGAGATAAATTGAAAATATGAGTTGAAAAAATAGTTTTTTCTTTTTTCCCTCTAAAATTTGATGATGTAATCAAATCTTATTTTATTATTTCCACTATTATTTTATAGTTTCCTTAGGAGGCCCATTTTGTACCTATAAATTCCCCTAATGGTTACTCAGATGAAGTCTGATGGCTCCTTGGAGGAAAGTGGGGAAGCTCTACATCTCAGGAAGTCATTGGATGAAATGGCAATGGAAGAGAGGAGGGGTGATCTTTTGAAAGGCTGAGGTATTTCTGAGAATGCATTGGATGCTATCTGTGAGGGTTCTACACAGAATCATTGGTCATGGTCAGAAGTCAAGCAATTTTCTGTAACACTTCTTCGTGCACTAGATGCGGGAATTGAACACACTCTCCTTGTTGGAAATCCATTTATTTCACTCCTTTGATCAAATTTATCTTGGATGCATGCATTAACTGAAATTAGAAAATAAAGGATTTTGTAATTTTTTATTTCAGGGTTCTATGATTTCAATAGACAGATATGCAGCAGTAGAGAGATTTCATAGACTTGCTTGGGCTTATGCACACATGGCAGATCTGCATATCATGTGGCTTCTTCATTTATGTGATGCTCATCAAGAGATGCAGTCTTGGGCATAAGCTGCACAATGCACAGTGGCTGTTGTTGGGGTCATAATGCAGGTTAGAATAAACTTATTTTGATGTCCTGCATGTTTTTATTCAAATGAGTAAAGAAACTATGTAATGCATTCAATATCCAGAATATTTACAACAGTCAAATCTAGGAGTGCCTACTAACATCATACACCACTTTGTCAGGACATTTTTACATCTGGTGGTGGAAGCTTATATTTTTAGAACACATTTATGTTTACAATTAATTTTTGTTAGATCTTAGAAGAAAACTGTGCTTGGACCAAAGTTAAAACTTATACAATTTTATAAGAAATTGATTTTTTTTTTTTTTGCAGGCATTGGTAGAAAGAAAGATGATGTCTAGGGAAAGGAGCATGTAATAGCCTTGCGTAAGATTTGTCCAATGGTCAGTAGTGCAGTTATTGGGGAAGCATTAGCTGCAGAATTTGAAGGGTATGGAGCATCAAAATTGACAATTGACTCTGCTATGAAATACTTACATCTTGCTTACAAGGAAACCGTAAACAAAGTAAAGGAAGCCGTATGCCATTCCCAATCCTTTTTTAATGGTGCAATATTTCCCATTAGATAAATTCCATTTCCTTAAACAACGATGCTCCCAAATCAAATTTCTACTCTGATTTTTTCCACCGTTGTCACTCTTCCCTTTCTGCTATGACACATTCTACCTCTTGTCTATGAGCTACAACTCGAAACTCAGTGTATGGCTTCCTCTTTTCTTTGTGCAATATCACAATATCTTTATCGTAACCTGCCATACATCCTTGCACTACTATCTTGTTTCATGTCATTTTAGGACATTTCCCCCTCAAGGAACCCTCCTTCTATAACTTATGCAACAACACATTGATCTATTAAACATTGAGTGTATCAGTTGTGCAACACACTAACTTGATATATTTTGTGCAACACATTAAATTAATTTTTTTTTCCTAACATTGTTGGTTACCATGAATATTTTTTATATGTTAGGTACCGTAGACTTGGAGTGCCTCAACATCTCCTCATCAATAGGAGATATGGATCCGCCCATGAAGAAAAGACTAGGCAAGGAGATTGTAGAAGGAAATGAAGAAGGGGCAATGGAAATTTCTGTAATCTCAGTTCCAACCTATGTAGCTATGTGGAAAACTTAATTGCAATGACTTGGTAAGGTATCTATCAATCATTTACTCAAAAATAGGTTCCTGGAGATGAAGATGATAGTGAAATGTATCATAGTTTCAAGAACACTTGGCTCCACAAAGTAGTAGAACACCATGTCCTTCTACCATGTGCTGAAACTATTGAATGGATAATTAAGTGCATAGAAACATATATAATATATAATTGTTCAGTACATCCATGGCTTTTATGTATCAACATACATATATCCTTGCATCACCAAATATTACAAGCTTCCAAGCTACCAGGTGTCCCTTACAGCTAAGTGATTTTGTGATTTTCCTCTAGCTATCAAGAATATCCTTAAGACTTGGTGGAAATATCCCAATAATTTTTTATATTGATCCAATGGGATATACCAGGCCAAGTTATTAAGAAAGGCATATAATATGGTAGAAAAAATGTGTTGTAGATTCTATGGTAGGAAGGATGCAAAAATGTTCAAGAATTGGGTACCAATTATGTGCACCTCTACTCAGGATGGGAGTATATTTAATTTGCTACAGATTCTAGTAGCCTCCATCACAATAAATGTAAAATGAACCCAAAATCCACCAGAGGGACAACAACCTAAATTTTACATGGCATCATATATATTAGATGTCATATGTGCCAGGTGTCAGTTTGAGTCCTGTTAAGATGGTTTTCTGGAGTGTATTAACACTTCAATGATATTTACAAGTGATAAAAGTTAGTATCCTAGATGCTCTACTAGAAACATGTGACCAATTTACTATTTAGATGTGGTTAGGTGTTAGGTGGTTATACCACCTTAACCATTCAAGTATGCTATAAATAGGTAAAAAGATACAAATCAAGGACATACAAGATATTTATAACTGCTGCAACATTACATATAATCAATTCTTGATTTTCTCTCTCCACCATCTCTATCTCTAAATTCTTGCACAGGAGATAAGAGCGACTTGTAAGCACATAATATGAAAAATGATGAGTTTGGACTCATAAGACCTACTGCATTTGAACTACAAGTATCTAGTCCTCTTTTAACAATATTGTTCCCTAAATCAGGATCAGTTAGTCACAATATTTCCAACAAGTTTTTATCTCAAAACATAAGCACAATGTTTTAGAAGATCTGCAAGAAACACTCTAAGGTTACCCATATAGTTTCTTTTTCTAAGAAAGAAAAAAGGAGCTGGTATGTCATAACCAATAATACTGAATATGTTGGAACCAAAAATAGAGTAAATGTTTTGAGTAGCTGCTAAAAGGCATCAAGCAAAGGGTACAAAAGTTTGAATGCTCAGTTTGAAATATTTCCATGGAGAATCCAACTGAATCCTTCCTTTACCATAAGGTGATAGCAATCACATAAGGTTGGAAGATTGTCAAGATGGATTTGGTGGGATTCTACTTGCAAAATGAGGAAGATCTAGATTTGGGGATGAATATAAGCCAAGATACAATGCATAACCAAGTTAGCATCCTAGAGAACCAGCAAGCACTGTAACTATCAGAGTGCCTTCAGGGATAGTGCTATACCGGTATGTGATCTTTAAATTTCATATTACTTCTCTGTAGAACTATCTAGTTGTAACATTTAAACTTTCGCATTTGTTAGGGGTGGGGGGGAGGGGGATCTGATTTATTATTTGTGTTAGGAGGGTTTACTGTAGTGTATTAACACTTCAACAATATTTATAAGTGTTAAAAGTTAGTATCCTAGTTACTATATTAGTGCCACGTGACCAACATACCATTTAGATATCGTTAGGCCATAGGTGTTAGGTGGTTATAACACCTTAACCATTCACGAATGCTACATATAGGTAATTAGACACAAAGTAAGGGCGTGTAGAAGATGTATAGGTGCTGTGGTATTAACAATATAATCAATTATTGATATTATCTCTCCAACATCTCTATCCCTAAATTCTTTCACAAGAGATATTAAAACCTTGTAAGCACACAATATGGAAATGATGGGTTTGGACTCAATATACCTACTCCATTTGAACTACAAGTATTTAGTCCTATTTTAACAATATTGTTCCCAAAATCAGGATCAATTAGTCACAATATTTGAAACAAAGATTTAATATCAAAACATAAGCATAATGTTTTAGAAGATTTGCAAGAAATACTCTTAGTTTAACTCCACGGTTCCTTATTATCTAAAGTAAGACAGAAAAAGAGGAGGTGGTATGTCATAATACTAATATATTGGAACCAAAAACAGAGTAAATGTTTTGAGTAGCCGCTAAAAGGAATCAAGTAAAGGGTACAAAAGCTGGAATGCTCAGTTTGAAAGATTGTCATGGAGAATCCAATTGAATCCTGCTGTCGTCATAAGGTGATAGCAATCACATAAAGCTGGAAGATTGTCAAGATTGATTTGGTGGAAATATTTTTTTTTTTAAATAATTTTTTGTTGCCGTCGGTATTCCAATGGCTAGTTTTTTTAAAAAATATTTTTTTGTCGTCGGTAATCCAACGTTTCGACCCGTCGCTATAACGACACTTAGTTTCTTTTAAAATTGTTTTGTTCCGTCGGTATTACGACATTTAACTTTTTTTTTTAATTTATTTTCGTCGGTATTTCGATGTTTTCTTCCGTCGGTATTATGACGTTAATTTAAAAAAAAATGTTTTTTGTTTCGTCGAAAGGGTGATGCTCAAAACATCGATAATAGTGTTCATTGGCGTCGAAATAGTGACATTTAGAAACGTCGAAATTGTGACAAATCGTGAACAGTCGGAAGAGTGACGGACAATTTGAAATGTCGGAATTGTGACGACTCCATAAAAACGTCGGAAATACCATCGCAATACGGACGTTTAAGTAAAGTGTCGGAAGTCTGACGTGAGGAGAAACCACGTTTTGGTGCACCAAAAAACATCGCTCTTGGGTTGCCTATGTGTCGCAAGAGTGACATTTTGGCCGTCGGAATTTGGGGAAAATGTGCTAGTGAAAGACAGTGTAGGAATTCACAAGTGGTGTGAAGACTAATACATCCAATAGGGAAGAAGGAAACTAAGAAGTATCCCAAGACAATCAAATTCACGACCGATAAGGAGGTGGAAAAAGAAGCAGAGCGAGAGACAGAGAAGGATACTCTGAAGATAGGAGGGCGCGATGATCAGAGTGGCGATGATACAATTATTGATCCAACAGAACTCCCTCCCCTTACACTCTAAAGATATGGTAGACACTCGGTGGCAGAGGTGCGCAAAAAAAGATGAAGTCAGAAAGGTCTGTTGGCAAGGAATCATTAATCCTCAGCGAGGGAGATTTCGATGAGATTGGTGAAACTGTTCGACAGTGATTAGGGGAATTTTGAGGTCTAAAATGGGCCTCCTAAGAAAAATGTACAACCAAAATAGACTTTATAAGAACCAATAAGATTCAAGATGATGATGTCAATCATGGGGGGCGATTCACCATTTTTGGAGTAAAAAAGTACAAATATTAAAAAATAATAAAATAATAAAACTACTTTTTCAACTCTTATTTTCAACTTATCTCCCTAAGTTTTTCTCAAATTTCGAGCAGGAACACTCGTTGGATGCATAATTTGATTCCTCATCCAATGCATATCCATGTTGCATACTTTCGATGAACCATGCTACATGAAAAATGAGAAATCAAATTATTTCTCATTTTTCGTGGAGCAGGGCTCATAAAAAGTATGAAACATGGGTAATACTCAGATGAGGAATCAAATTATGCATCCAACTAGTGTTTCTGCTCGAAATTTGAGTAAACCCATAGGGAGATAAGTTGAAAATATGAGTTTAAAAAATAGTTTTCCTTTTTTCCCTCTAAAATTTGATGATGTAATCTAATCTTATTTTATTATTTCCACTATTATTTTATAATTTCCTTAGGAGGCCTATTTTAGACCTCAAAATTTCCCTAATGCATCACCGAGCATCTGTGGGGAAATATTGAGGACCAATACAATAGCTTATTTGGAGAGGTCCACAAGGGACTTAAGGCATTACAGGTTTAGATGAGCGCAGTGTAAGCGAGCATGATACAAGCGAGCGAGCTACAAGTGATTGCGGCTCAAGCGAGCAGGGAACCAACACGTGCAAGTACAACAAGGTAAGAGTTGGCCATCATGACTGATATTCATGTGGTGCAGATCCCTGCAGGTAACTTATTCTTTTACACTATTGAGAATGAGGTGTAGGCCTCATATTGGAAGAAAATGAGGCTCAACCTTGTTGCGCTCCCGTTGAAGGCATTGCACAAGTTCCACCAGGGCATCACAGAAGAGTTCTAGATCTGTGAGAAACACACGCTGTTGATTATCCAAGATGCTAATAGAGAACACAAGAAAATGGCCGAGGAAAAGCAATAGGCCATGCAAGAGCGAGATGAGGAAGCTACGCACAGACAGAAGTTAGAGGCAACCATAACCAAAGTTTGCAGCAAATTGCCTCATCTAAAGATTTAGACCAAGGCATCACCAAAATATAAAGTCGAAAATCTCGTGGTGGCAGTAAAAGACTCCAAGGCCGATGTCGACAAGGTACGCCTTGAGCTACAGATAAATATCATTGAGATGCAGTTGTAATTATAGCCTGCTACTCCACTAGATGTCTGGTAGCAGTGCAAAGTGGATATTAAGGATGGCACTGGAAATATTGAATCCACAGTCCAAGAGTGCATTCAAGTCTTTGAAGACATTATGGATGTTTGGGCCTCACTGCAGGAGGACCATAATGTGCAGAAGATTGAAGTGGAAATCCGTGACAACTTGGAACAAATGGACCATATTAAGGTTACAACGAAGATTCTCGCACCAGTACTGCGGTATACCCGTCTCCAAGAGGGTAAGTTTTTGCAGGGAAAAATTGATGAGCTGTGCAGAAAGGAACAACTTATCATAGCCAGAACACAGCCATGGGAGGCTGAAGTGAGTAAACTATCACAGACTATGGAGAAATAACTTAAAGCACTATGCTATACGCAAAAGGAATTTTCTCAAAAGACAGTTGGGTCAGCCACAAAGAAGTTGTTAACCGAAGGACAAGATGTTGAGTAGCAGCGCGCTGAGAAAATTCTGCCATTGAAGGATGCAATGTGCAACATTAAAGGAAAGATTTAGGGCACACCAGTAGAGTGACTCGAGATGAGTCACATCTTTGTGTTGGGGGCCTGTTGGATAGGGTACCCCTAGATCAAAGTTTTTGTAAAATAATCTACATTTTGAGGAGCAAAGCACATTGCGCGAAGTTATGATAGAGTCTTATGGGCTTTGGGGCAGTTCAAAGTCCCTTATTTTGTAAAAGTATGTGAATGTTTTGATTACTTAGAGCTCCTCCCATGGTTTTCAGACCATGATATTGCAAAAGAGAAGACTATATAAGGAGTCTAGGGATATCAATCAATTAATCAATATCTTTTATCATAGAATGCATTTGGATGTAAGGTTGCAATGCTCATGGTTTTTCTCTCCATATAGACGGGACAACATTTTGATGAGGAACCTAACAAGTCTAAAGAAAATGATGACCGAATATTGTTTTTATGCCTTAATTTTGAAGCCTTCTTTATATTCTCGTAGCCAATGTTTCACAATTTTGTCATAATTCCCTTCACACTTCCTAAATACTTTGTTGTTGAAGTTATCGCTAAACTGTGTGTTCAAGAAGACTGTGGGAGGACTAAGCTTGTATATTGTTGAAATTACTTGTGGATTCCAAGAGGATATAATATTTTTGTTGAATTCCAGTATAATGTGGGTACGAAAATCCAGATGTTGCATGACCCATGAAATCATGTCATAATAAGGAAGAAATTTTTCTCTACCAACAACTTTGTGGAGTTTTGTACCTCTAATTTTTTCAAACTGAGTGTTTTTTTCCTCAGTTGAAGTTTCAGAATTTAACCAGCTTCTATTCTCAAAGAAATTATCCCACTTCATCATACCTACCATTTTTATTTTGAAGGTGTATCAGGAGCTCAGGACCAAGTGTCGTAAAATGGTCAAAAATTAAAGTGCTCAGAATTGGTTTGAACCTGGATGACCGTATAGTGCTCGTCTTCCTGATTCCGGCGCCGCGAACGGTTCGAAAAATGGTCTCCGTATGCAAAAGTTATTCAAGTTCAAAGTTTTGTCAATTTCAATTAAAAAAGGGCAAATTGGACTTTTGAAAAAATTTTATTAAAAAAAGAATATTCCACAGAATATTCTGGGAATATTCCGTGGAATATTCCGCAGAATATTCTGGGGAATATTCCCGTATCGGCCAATCATATGGCGCCACGTGGCTAGCCCGGAGGCCGCCACGTGGGCCCCAAGTCCGAATTTGAAATGGCGCGTTTTCAAAAATTTTATTATGGCGCGGATGGGATTTGAACACATGACCGCATGCATATTAACCACGCGTTTTTACCGTTGAACCACGGGTTTGTTTGTTATTATATGGGCGGTGGAATTAATATTTATTGCGTGTATTTGTTTTGGGCGGGGCCCGAAGGGGCCCAGCCCCGAAGGGCCAGCCCCCTTCCCAAATGACCTCCGGCGGAACCTTCGTCCAAGTTTATCGGCGCGCTATCAGTTCGGCGGGTTTAATACTTTGGGTTATGTTATATGTTATGGGTTTTGTAATATAAACATTTTGTTTTTAATTTCAAACGTTTAAAACCGTTACACATAACCGCCCACTTGTGAACGGATAACCACGACATTTATTGCCAATGTTAACTGCGGATTTTTATGGCGGTTCCGCCCAATTTTTGGCGCCACCTCCCCATGTGGCGGCCTTATCTGCAGTTGCTCCACATTTAGTGGAAGATTTCTAGTTCAAACTGGCAGTTTACTAAAAGAGCCATAACTTTGGCTAGGGGAAGTCTTTTGAGACGATTTTTTTTTTTGATTTTGGGTGTAGAGAGCATTCTGGAGCTGTTGGAGGGGTCTGCAGAGCCATCAGGGCATTCTATCTGAGAATTTTACAGCGCTTTTGACAGTGACTCCATCAGAGCTAAGGGGAAAGATTGCTGCATTGGGCTACCTTCCTCCAATGGAGGTGAATTTGTAGTCTATTTCTACTGTTTTGGACCTTCTGAGTCTGTTTTAGCAGTCTATTTTCTCATTATAGGAGTTTATACAGATGTAATCTCATTTGCACCATTTAATCAAAAGAGCACTGAGCCTAATTAGAGGCTTTTGGAGCAGCGGAGGTAGCCCAAGAGAGGGGTGAACCGCTTTAACAAATATCTGTTGTTCATGTGTGTATTATGGCTATTTATTTTCAGATTTTGATAGTTTAAACAGTAAAATTTCATGAGCATGCTTTTCCAAAACAAGTTTATACAGGAAGCAAAACTTGTTGTTTTAACTTTAAACCTCTTCACACAAATTGCAGAACATATGCTCTTGCTTATTCACATTTAAAACAGATCAATGAACACTTTGAATTCAAAAACAAAAGACTTTCATTGTTCTTGTTATTTGTGCTTATATATTATTTCCTTAGACAGAGTCTGTAGAGGGTCAGGTAGCCTCTGGAACTCATCCTCTCTTTAGAGGTGACATGTCCAGTGAATGCCCCTACAGTCCATCTCTGTATGGGAAATAGTTTATTCTCACATTATCAAGAGGTCACTTGGAGTATAGCAGTCAATTTGAAATTTTGGAAAATGGATACCTTGCACCCTTAAACAAGTACATTCCATTTTCAGATCAAAGGTAGTACTGAGATGAGAGTCAGAAAGACATTGTAAACCTCTGGTTTAGGGTTTTCTGCTCCCTTTAAGCGTTCCTTAATGTGTTGTATGGTATTCTTTGACATCGTCGATTTACCTTTCTTTCCCATGTTGTGCCCTGGAAATGAATAAAGAAAAAATTAGGTTTCTATAAGAGATATCAAATTTACTAGTGGGTAAAAATGCGAAGGAGGGTTACACTTTTGTGAGAATTAAAGTCAAAAAGTCATTTTCTCAACATTTCAGCTGAAATTTTTTAAAAGGTTGGCAGAACTGTTTTAGAGTTCGACCGAACTTTCGAAATTATTTCAGTCGAACTAATTCTTCAGTTTACGTTGACAGCGTATTGACAACATGGGCAAACAGATTTTTGGCCAGAGATGGAAAAACCGACAAAAAAAGTTTGGCTGAACTATTAGTTCGGTCAAACTTTTAAAATATTTTGACCGAACTTGTTCTTATAAATATACCGTCACGTAAACCTTAACAGGTTTCGGGCGTATTACCGTTGTCTGTTTCTTGTCTCGCGTTTGTCTATCTCGCATCTGTTTGTCTCGCGTCTGCCTGTCTTACATCTGTGTGTTTGCAAGGGCGACGAGGTGAGGTAAGGTGTTGCTTTGTTGCGCCGCGACGATGAGATGAGGTGTTGCTCTATTTTTTTGTTTTTTTTTGTTTGATTTTAATTTTAATTTTATTTGTTCGGAGGAAATTTTTTCTGCGTCCTCCATGATGTCTTTGGCGATCTCCAGCCTCGTCTTCTCGTTGCGGCTTCATCCTCTTGTCGTCTGCGAATTTCTAGGTATGTGTCATCATAACCTCTATTTTTATCAAGTTAAACAAATAAATTTAGTTGTTAAAATTTAAATATGATAATCTTACTAAATTCGACACCATAACCATGACCAACTACTGTAACTCCAATGTAGAGCGTAAAATTCAAAACTGTGATGGCCCTAGACACTTTTCACCTTGGTAGATATGGAAAATATATAAAATAAAGACAAAACCACATGGCAAGGATTCAGTATCTTGATTGATAATTTCTTTGGTATCAATTTCCTGGTGAAATTCTCAGTGAAATTCCACATTTCTCTCATATTCAATTTGTTAGAATTGATTTTATTTGTAATTCGGAGTTTAAGAATTATTTAAGTTATGTACTCTTCTATATAAATGGTTAATTCTTCCTTGGCACACTATTCCAACCATTTCGATTTGGTTTGAAAGGAAATGGGTTATAATGTTTTTACTCCCATCGATTTCAGCTTACCTTAATGGCCGTCGAAAGTTTTGTTTAATGGTCAGGTGGTTTCATCGAATTGAATTTTGAGTTTTGTATCTATTTTTTTTCCAAAAACAATTAGTTTCAGATTTACTGTTTTAATTCCCCAATGGCCTTCCTCGTATGTAAATTTGGAATTTCATTACTTATTTCCTCTTCTGATTAGAATCTTGTAGTTTAACTAATTTTCAATGAGGCGAATAGAATCAAATTGCTCTCTCTCGACATAAAATTTATGGTTCACCAGAATCATTTTAATTTGTACAACTTGCTATTTCTAATCCATCTACCTTTTGATAATTTTGAGCTTCTTAATTGTTTCTACTGTTTTATCTACTGCAAGAAAGCCGACTGTATATATATCCTTCTCCTTTTTTATTTTGGTGCTTTGTCATTGAATTTACAGTATTATGAAGGTTTTTTTTTGGGACCCAGCCTCTGTACATATATGTTTTCTCTAATTTCTGCCAAGGGAACGAAACTCCAATATATGTATCTCAAGCTAGACTGCTTTAGTACCCATCCTGTATTTATGCTTTGGTCTGTGGGGATCTACTATTGATTTGGATCTGGCACGGTTCTGAATTAGCAGCTTTATGTTAGATGTGTATGGGTTTTCATACTTTACAGTCATATGAAATTTGATCATCCACTCATAGCTCTATCCTATTAAAGGATGATGATTTTGATTTTCTTTGCTTCCTTCTTGCTATCATTGAATAGGCAGGATGAATTTATTGATCTTGTACTGATCTAATAGAATCAATGTTTTTTTCTTTCTGGAAAAAACCTGCTATTTCTCAATCTAGTACCCTTGTACATCTATGTTTTCTCTGATTTCTGCCGAGGGGATGACACTCCAATATATGTATCTCATGTTAGACTGCTTTAGTACTCATCCTTTATTTACGTTTTGGTCTGTGGGGATCTACTATTGATTTGGATCTGGTATGGTTTTGGATTAGAAACTTTATGTTACATGTGTATGGGTTTTCATACTTTACAGTCATATGAAATTTGATCATCCGCTCATAGCTCTATCCTATTAAAGGATTATGGTTTTGATTTTCTTTGTTTCCTTCTTGCAATCATTTGATATACAGGATGAATGTATTTCTCTTGTATTGATCTAATAGAATCAACGTTTTTTATTTCTAGAAAAAAACTTGTTATTTCCCAATCCAATACCCTCGTAGTGATCTTTAATGGAAATTATGATATTCTGTATGAAATTTTGAATTCTAATAATAATACCAAAGAAGACTTAATTTACCTCATTATTAATGAAATTCGATTTCAATTTCACTCTTATGTATTTCCGATTTTGTTATTTTTAATTTTTATTTTTTTTTCGTTGATATTTTGTTTCCCTTGTTTCGATCCTTCATGTCACTCTTGGAAACTATAACAAACATCTAGAATTTCTTTCTTTTCAAGCTTCTGTTGCAAAAATCGATAATTTATATCCAACTCCAAATTTGATAACAAAGGTATATAATTTTGTTTATCTCATTCCATTTGCCTTTGATTCTTATATATATTTACATCCAAAAATTTTAGGCTTTTTAGAATCACTACTTTGACTTTCTTAACTCAGTTCAAAGTATAATTAGATTTATATTTTCTTACACAAATCTATTCTTTTATAATTCAGGAAAAACCCTATATTTTCAACAATAGAATGAACAGAAATTCACACAGAATGAACAGAAATAAACACTGCAAAGAAATTCACACAAAGAATTCAGCAACTTAGAATTCTTGTAATATTTAAATCAGCCCAATGTATTTCATTAATGTACCTAAATTTACACCTTCCATGATGCTTTTAATTTTGTAAGATGTTAAAAGTGGAGTGTTTTATGATGTAATGGATATTAATAATCTAGATTATGTATAGTGATATTATGATAGTGTAGGTTGATGTTCAAATTGTAAAATTCTTGTACATATCAAGGATGAATGATAGTACAAGCCAAAAATGACATTATTATAAATTATTAAACAATATGTTAGGTGCTAAATCATACTTCTTATTAAGGACATAACTAATGCAAGTTGAAAATTCTTTTATAATTTTCTTAGCCTATTTATAGATGTCAAAGTAAAGGTTTCTAGATGTGATTTATCCCATAAACTTCAAGGAAAATTAAATTTTAAGGCAAACCATGTACATGTCATTTCTCTCATAAACTCATCAAGGTGTGACTTTTGACATAACTTAATCAACCACTACCACCAGTTGTTTTAGTAAGTGCATAAAATAATTTTTCAAACCATGTACATGTCATTTCTCCCACAAACCCATCAAGGTGTGATTTTTGACATAGCTTAATCAACCACTACCACTAGTTGTTTAAGTGCGTGCAAACCACTACCACTTTAAGGCAAACATTTAAGTGCAAACCACTACCACTTTAAGGCAAACCATGTACATGTGTCATTTCTCCTATACACGTGTCATTTCTCCCATAAAATTTTAGGCAAACTTTAAGGCATGTGTCATTTCTATGTCATTTCTATCTTAAAATCTAAGCACTTGGGAAAACTTTAAGGCATGTCATTTCTAGATGTGATTTCTCTTTCTATGTCATTTCTATCTTAAACTCTAGGCACTTGGGAAGACTCTAAGGCATGTCATTTCTAGATGTGATTTCTACCATAAAATTTAAGGAAAAATTTAAGGCAAACCATGCACATGCCATTTCTCCCACAAACTAAAGGATTTCTCCCAGTAATTCAAGGAAAAATTTAAGGCCTGAAAACTGAACCTAAAGTGGTTGAACTCTTGTAGGATTTTGAACTTCCATAGCATTTTAGTCAATCAATTGAGAGTTAACTTCTACAAGTTCTAAAGGCAGAGCCTGTAAAGGGCCAGGTAGCCTCTGGATCTCATCTTTTCTCAAAGGTGACATATCCAGTAAATTCCCCTATAGTCAATATCTGGAACATAAATAGAAGTTATTCATTTTAATATCCATAAACCACTACCACTTTAAGGCAAACCTTGTACATGTGTCATTTCTCCCTTCTCCCATAAATTTTTAGGCAAACTTTAAGGCATGTGTCATTTCTATTTCATTTCTCCCATAAACTATAAGGAAATTTGTCATTTCTCCCACAAACTCATAAAGGTGTGACTTTTGACATAACTTCATCAACCACTACCACTAGTTGTTTTAGTAAGTGCATAAAATACTTTTGAAAACCATGTAAATTTCATTTCTCCCACAAACTAAAGGATTTCTCCCATTAATTCAAGGCAAACTTTAAGGCCTAAAAAATGAACCTAAAGTGGCTGAACTCTCATGGGATTTTGAAATTCCATAGGATTTTAGTCTATCTCTTGAGTATTAACTTATACAAGTTCTAAAGGTGGATTTTGTAAAGGGCCAGTTAACCTCTGGATCTCATCTTTTCTCAAAGGTGACAAATCCAGTAAATGCCCCTACAGTGAATCTCTGGAACAAAAATAGAAGTTCTTCATTTTAATGTCCATAAACCACTACCACTTTAAGGAAAACCTTGTACATGTGTCATTTATCCCATCTCCCATAAAATTTTAGGCAAAATTTAAGGCATGGGTCATTTCTATTTCATTTCTCCCATAAACTATAACGCAATTTGTCCTTTCTCCCACAAACTCAAAAATCTGTGACTTTTGACATAACTTCATCAACCACTACCACTAGTTGTTTTAGTAAGTGCATAAAATAATTTTTCAAACCATGTAAATGTCATTTCTCCCACAAACTAAAGGATTTCTCTCATTAATTCAAGGAAAACTTCAAGGCCTAAAAAATGCACCTAAAGTGGTTGAAATATCATAGGATTTTGAACTTCCATAGGATTTTAGTCTGTCTCTTGTGTGTTAACTTCTACAGGTTCTAAAGGTAGAGTCTGTAAAGGGCCAGGTAGCCTCTGGATCTCATCTTTTCTCAAAGGTGACATATCCAGTAAAGGCCCCTACAGTCAATCTCTGGAACAAAAATAGAAGTTCTTCATTTTAATATTCATAAACCACTACCATTTTAAGGCAAACCTTGTACATATGTCATTTCTCCCTTCTCCAATAAATTTTTATACAAAATTTAAGGCATGTGTCATTTCTATTTCATTTCTCCCATAAACTATAAGGCAATTTGTCGTTTCTCCCACAAACTCATAAAGGTGTGACTTTTGACATAACTTCATCAACCACTACCACTAGTTGTTTTAGTAAGTGCATAAAATAATTTTTCAAACCATGTAAATGTAATTTCTCCCATAAACTAAAGGATTTCTCTCATTAATTCAAGACAAACTTTAAGGCCTAAAAACTGAACCTAAAGTGGTTGAAATTTCATAGGATTTTGAACTTCCATAG
The DNA here is from genome assembly GCA_034641835.2 of Pinus albicaulis. Taxonomy (NCBI): domain Eukaryota; kingdom Viridiplantae; phylum Streptophyta; class Pinopsida; order Pinales; family Pinaceae; genus Pinus; species Pinus albicaulis. The sequence goes on along the minus strand of JAXQQM020066049.1, from coordinate 17,307 downwards.
GATTTTAGTCTGTCAGTTGAGTGTAGAAATTTATTAATACTGATAGTATTATCAGACTCCCCTGATCTAACAAATTAATCTTATGTTAAATATAGAATCCTTCCACTTAATTCTTTGCGGAAATTAAATCGCTAATTGCAAACACATATAAAGAAAATCAATTGCACATAAACACAGTTGTTTAATGGGAAAGCTTAAAGCTAAAACCCCCAACTATCGTATATTATGTATATCAATGGATCATGTAATAATATCATACAAAGCTTAGTACATCAAGCTCTCAGTACAATCAACAATCATTACACACTATCATGCAAAAATTTGCATATCTATGCACCGATTTCTTGCCTCATGAAAACCTACCTCCACTGCGTAATCACTGTTGAAGAAGACCTCTGAATGAATTCGAATTGGCCTTGCCTTGACTGCGAAATCCTCATTGGCATCTCCAATGTGTGTCAGATGCATTGAATGCATCACTATAGTCACAACAGATAGTCCATCTCACCCTTTCACCTATCTCTCCACTGGGTCTCCACTGGAACTGACATGCAAGTAGTTAACTGTTGTATTTATTCAGTAGCAAGTGAGTCTCTAGTTATGAATTAATCAAATAATTAATTCACTAAAATCTCACTAGTGTATCTTCAGTTATAACTAGATACAACTAGCACAACTGAGTTTAACCCACTTAACTGAGTTAAACTGAATAAAAACTCCCATAACTACTCTTCCAACTCTGTCACAACTTTGCCACTTCAGTTCTAACTGAGTCCTCCATGTATGAGATACCAACCACCCTAGGAATTGCATAATTCCTTCAGCCCATTGATTTTCCAAATCTGTTCACCGAAATAAAGTGCTCCAAGAGAATAAGTTGATATTTATTGTCGGATTATTATTAAGGGCTAATAATAATCGAAATGAATCTATTTTTAGATTATTGATCTATAAATAGACTTCTCCCAATATTATAAAAATATAATCTCATATATTTTTCACATTTGACCAACCATCTACAAATAGCATCCTGCAACTTATAGAATATGCTCACCATGTCTAAAAATAGACATACACCTAAAAATAGCCTGCAGGCCCCACTTAGTGAAGGTGCTTAATTTTCACTAAGCTCATCATCTTGTTGAATCTCAACATTGAGTGTTAAATTCTATAATTTATAAAGGCAGAGTCTGTGAAGGGTTAGGTAGCCTCTAGATCTCATCTTTTCTCAAAGGTGACATATCCAGTAAATGCCCCTACAGTCAATCTCTGGAACAGAAATAGAAGTTCTTCATTTTAATATCCATAAACCACTACCAGTTTAAGGCAAACCTTGTACATGTGTCATTTCTCCCTTCTCCCATAAAATTTTAGGAAAAATTTAAGGCATGTGTCATTTCTATTCATTTCACCCATAAACTATAAGGTAATTTGTCATTTCTCCCACAAAATCATAAATGTGTGACTTTTGACATAGCTTCATCAACCACTACCACTAGTTGTTTTAGTAAGTGCATAAAATAATTTTGAAAACCATGTAAATGTCATTTCTCCCACAAACTAAAGGCTTTCTCTCATTAATTCAAGGAAAACTTTAAGGCCTAAAAATTGAACCTAAAGTGGTTGAACTCTCATAGGATTTTGAACTTCCATAGCATTTTAGTCTGTCTGTTGAGTGTTAACTTCTACAAGATCTAAAGGCAGAGTCTGTAAAGGGCCAGGTAGCCTCTAGATCTCATCTTTTCTCAAAGGTGACATATCCATTAAATTCCTTTACAGTCAATCTCTGGAACAAAAATAGAAGTTCTTCATTTTAATATCCATAAACCACTACCACTTTAAGGAAAACCTTGTACATGTGTCATTTATCCCTTCTCCCATAAACTTTGAGGCAAAATTTAAGGCATGTGTCACTTCTATTTCATTTATCCCACAAACTCATAAAGATGTGAATTTTGACATAACTTCATCAACCACCACCACTAGTTTTTTAGTAAGTGCATAAAATAATTTTGCAAACCATGTAAATGTCATTTCTCCCACAAACTAAAGGATTTATCCCATTAATTCAAGGAAAACTTTAAGGCCTAAAAAATGAACCTAAAGTGGTTGAAATTCCATAGGATAGGATCCCCCAAACTCAAGGCTTTCCCCCATTAATTCAAGGCAAACGTTAAGGCCTAAAAACTGGACCTAAAGTGGCTGAACTTCCATAGGATTTTAGTTTGTTTGTTGAGTATTAAATTCTACAAGTTCTAAAAGAGTCTGTAAAGGGCTAGGTAGCCTCTAGATCTCATTCTTTCTTAAGGCATGTAAAGGGCCAGGTAGCTTTTGGATCTCATCCTTTCTTAAGGCATGTCATTTCTAGATGTGATTTCTGCCATAAATTTTTTGGCAAACCATGCATGAACCATGTATATGTGTCATAAATCTTCCTTAAACTCTAGGCAATGCATTATTTAACAAATCTCATTTCTCGATGTGAATTCTACCATAAAATTTAAGTCAAATTTTAAGATAAATCATTCACATGTCATTTATCTCATGCACATGTGTCATTTCTCCCATGCATTTGCAATAAATTTTAATTTAATAAATTTTATTGAATTTGTTTATTTTTTCAGGAATAAAAAAACCCACTAAATATGGTTGAAAAATGGACATTATGCATAAATGTTTCTTGCTATCACAATCCAGGGAAAATAGTGATTACATATGTGCTTTCCAATATTGCGACTAGCAAGGTCATTTAGAGGAAAATGAATATACCAGAAAGAACAACAAACAACGAGACATATTATATTGCATTGATAGAAGGCTTGGGAACAACTAGGGAGTATGGATCAAATGGAATTATAGTTTTCACCAATTCTGAACTTGTGTGCAACCAAATGAAAGGCGTGTACCAAGTTAAGAAGGAGAGTCTAAAACAACTGCTTGGAAAAGCAAACAATATTGTTAGCCAATTTCAATTTTTTAGTATAAGACATTGTACACATATAATAAGATGTCTGCTGATCTATTGCGTGGGGCAATGCCAATTCATGATTCATCTATCAAAGATGAATTAATAGATAAATTAGAATTATACGGGGCAATTCCAATGCAAGATTCATCTCTCAAAGATGAATTAGTTTTGAGACACTCTTCTTCAAAAATTTAAGATTCATATCTCAAAGATGAATTAGTTTTGAGACGCTCTCCTTCAAAATTTATTGATAGAAATTGTAACATTTCTTGGATATGTGTGTGTTTTGTACTTATAAATGCATATTTTTTGATGACCATGTGTTTTTTTCAATTATATACCAAGTGTGCTCACACCACACCATGTAAAGTGCAACTTGGTGAACTTCACATTTGCAACAAGTGGTGACCTTCACATTTTTATAAAATTAAAATGTGAGGACTTTAACAAATTTTTATTTAAATAGAGTTTCACGCTTCTTTTTTAATGACCATGTTTTTTTTTTCAATTTTATACCAAGCATAATTCCACCATGTTTTCAATTATATACCAAGGGTGCTCCCACCATGTAAATCGCAATTTGGTGAACTTAACATTTTTATAAAAAAAAATCTTCAATTGAGTTTCACATATCAATTAGTGCTTTGAAAGTTGTTTTTTACGTAATTTGTGTACACTAAATTACAATAATTTTTTGAAATTTATTTTGAATTTATTTTAAATAGTAATTTAAAAAAATAATTGTAAATATCCACAATAGATATATATATATCATGGAGGATGAACGGCGAAGATCAACATAATCCCATATCTCTACGAGAGAGGGAGATCAGGGATCGAGGGATGTTCATGGTATTTAAATATAATCTTAAATATCCATACATATATATACATGTGTGTACCTATGGAATTGATTTTTTATCAATTTTGTGAGTTAAATTAGTTGTTAATAAGTTTCATTTTATATTTTTCAGAAGCTAGGATGACAAGGGTGTCTACTCCATCAATGGAGCATACCCATGGTTCACGCAATCGTGGTATGATTCACACAATTTAATCAATGAATATGTACATGTATTTATATGTATGAATGTATTTTTGAATTGATTATAAATTCATATTTTTTTATGAAGCTTCTCTCTCATCTCATAAGGTTGGTGGTGGTTCACATTCCCTTGGAGGGCCATCCATAAGTGTTGGCATATTGCGTGAAGGTAGTAATATGTATTCCCACAAAGACAAATCAACAAATGGTCGTGTTGGTTCTCAACCAATCGGTGGTCATTCTGGTTCTCAGCAGGGTCGTTCTGGTTCTCAACAGTCTCAGGGTGGGCAAGATGCTAGCCAACCATATCGAGGTGGCCATCAATTTGAATATTATTTTCATTCAATTTGTACAAATTTTTTTACATGTGTTTTTTTAATATAAAAAATTATATATATTGATGTAGAGGCTGAAAATGTTGCTAAAAAAAGATGTACGGTAGAACGCATCATTCAAGAAGAAGGTTGTGCACCAACCACGACTTATCTTTCCGAAAGTTTCGATATACCTTGGGAAACAAACATGCAGCAATGCACCTCACAAAGGTGTCAACATCTTCATGCAAAATTGAAGAGATATCTCATGGCTTTGACTGTACCTGTTGAGAGTCGACAAAGCTTGGAAATAGTTACACACCCTTTAAGTGAACTATTAGATGTGTACCTAAAGCTTGGGCCAACCACTGATACTTTTGTAGAAGTGATGAGAAAAATAAAGGAAATAATGATGGGTCCCGATAAATGGGAGGTTGTTAAACAAATAATTACAACAGAAATGGCCAAATCTATGTTTAATTTGAAAGAAGGGTAGAAAAGAAAGATGTTGAAGGTGAAATATTTCAAGCACCCTCATATAGCTCATTATTTGTATGATAGACATATTTCGGCCTATGGAAGACTCCCATGGAACGACGAGGTTCCACTTTATTTTGCAAAACTCTTTTATGCAAAATTCTTTTTGCAAATGAAACCCAATTGCAATGACCTTCCCTCTGAATTTTTTGTCCTAGGAAAGGTCGATTGTGTGACCGTAGGGGCATTAAGCATGATGTTGAGTTGCCTCGCCCTGAGCCACCATTGGTTATTCGACCTCTTCGAGTCGAAAATTTGCGGTCAGAGATGGATGCCACTTCTCAAATTAGTCGAGAAGCAAGGGATGCCATCATTGCAAATGTTCACAGTGGATTGGGTGGAGTCGATGTTTTCCTGAATCAACAAAGAGCACGTGAGAATGCACACACTAATTTTGTGTATTATACAGATGAAGAGATTGAAAACATGAGTGTTGAAGATCTCAAAACATATGCAAATAATTGTCGCAATGGTTGAAAGGACCTAATTGTTCATGAGAAAGAGGGCATGAGAATGGTATGTGTTAATGGTCAAGGTTCAATTATTTTAACACATGTACAATTTGTAATAAATACATATATACATACATTTATTTATATACATTAATATAACAAAAATGTATCATTATATGTTAACACCATTTACAGTTTTCACGCTTGATGAATGAAGAAAATGTTAATATCACGGTCGGAGCCTCCGGTTCAAACAATCAAGATGGGTCTCACCATCAATCATACAATAAAGATGGTTCTCACCATCAAGTTATGTCGGCAATGTTAGTGTTTTTTAAGTGAACACATGATGATGTACAATGATTTTTATCTCTTATTATATATATCGAAACATGATGAGATATTTTAAAATAAATAATTGTGCACACATGTACATGTATATATATAATAAAATGTTTTAACAGATTCTAATTCCGTCTGATGTTTTTGGGATGGAGGTACCTTCTTCTTCCTTGGGAGATGTGCCAAATCCACCATCACAAGTATGAACAATTTTTCACTTTTAAATATGTTTTTAAGTTATATATTCCACCTCAAAAAGTTCCATTAAAAAATGAGATATATCTAGATCTTGAGTTATTTTAAATTTTTTGAATTTTAGGTTTTTGAAGATTTTCTTTCCGAGCCACTCTTACAAGATGTGCCAAATCCACCAGCACAAGTATTCAATTTTTCATTTAAATATACATGTTTTTAATTTATAAGTTATAAATTAAAGTTTAAAAGTTTTATTATAAATTGAGATCTAGAGATCTTGAGTTATTTTAAGTTCTTTGAATTTTAGGTTTTTGGAGATTTTATTTTGGAGCCTCTCTTATGAGATGTGCCAAATCCACCAGCACAAGTATTCAATTTTTCACTTAAATATATGTTTTTAATTTATAAGCTATAAATTGAAGTTCAAAAGTTTTATTAGAAATTGAGATCTAGATCTTGAGTTATTTTATACTTTTAAATTTTTTGAATTTTAGGTTCCTATAGAGGATTTATTTTCTCCACAGACTCTCAGCGATGGAGTGTACGATGGAATGAGAACATCCACACCATTTCAACCATTTGAAAAAGTTGTCTATCTTTTTTTAATAATATTGAAAATAAGTTTATATATGCATTTTTATTTGAAAAATGTTAATATATATATATATATATATATATATATATATATATATATATATATACATGTATATTGTACAATTTACTGTTGAAGATGTTCCAGTGGGGGGAGTTTTAGTAGACAAGCAACAAATGGAGAGGGAACCTCATGAGGTATTGCATGATTTTTTTTACATGAAGTTCTATATATTCTCACTCAATTTTAAAACATTAAATTTTAATGTTTGTACAGATTATGTACAGGTTCCCCATGCTTTGCAGGATAGCTTGAGGATCGTGACTTTGCTGGGAGAGACACTACATCTATATGTATTTGATGGATGATGCACATGCACACGTGCAACATTATATTTTCAATAGATTTAGTCTTAAATTTACTTTTTATATATATATAGTTTTATCTAGATGCAGTCATATATAACTTGATACTTGATACTTGTGAGATCTACAAATTTTGGACATATTTTATGTGAACTACATTTGGTACATGTGAATGTGATATAATGTTTTGCTTTTATAGGATAGCTGAACTACTTTTGGCATGTGAAGTAATGTTGTGATCTATAATGTTTTGTTTTTAAAACTCAAGTTTTGGATGGTTGAACTACATTTGGCATGTGAAGTAATATTGTGTTATAATTTGTTTTGTTTTTAAAACTTAGGTTTTGGATGGTTGAACTACATTTTGCATGTGATTGAACTATATAATGTTTTGTTTTTATTGGATAGTTGAACTACAATTGGCATGTGAAGTAATGTTATGATATAACGTTTTGTTTTTAAAACTCAAGTTTTGGATGGTTGAACTACATTTGGCATGTGAAGTAATGTTGTGTTATAATTTGTTTTGTTTTTAAAACTTAAGTTTTGGATGGTTGAGCTACATTTGGCATGTGAAATAATGTTGTTATCTATAATGTTTTGTTTTTAAAACTTAAGTTTTGGATGGTTGAACTAAATTTGGCATGTGATTGCACGATATAATATTTTGTTTTTATTGGATAGTTGAACTATAATTGGCATGTGAAGTAATGTTGTGATATAATGTTTTGTTTTTAAAACTCAAGTTTTGGATGGTTGAACTACATTTGGCATGTGATTATGATATAATGTTTTGTTTTTAAAATTAAAGTTGTCGTTTTCCAAAAAAAAAAAATTCACATGAATATATGTACATGTAGAAATGATTTAAGTACATGTTTGAATATATATGTTAAAATTTTTGAAGTACACTGCATATCGACATATATATATATATATATATATATATATATATATATATATATATATATATATATATATAAAGGACGAACTGTAAAAAGGTGCGGAACGGTAAATAATAAGATTCTAGGTGTTGTTAGATGCGTCAAAAAATCATAAAATTTTAAAATTGCATTCTATAATGTATATATATCCAGTACGTGCAAAAATTTTCATAAATGCACATAGAAAATCTACTTTCAGTTAATTGCATTCTAGAACATATATATATCGAGTATGCGAAAAAAATTTCATCAATGCACATAGAAAAACTACTTTCAGTTAATTTCATTCTAGAACATATATATCCAGTACTTGTAACATTTTTCATCAATGCACATAGAAAATCTACTTTCAATTAATTGCATTCTAGAACATATATATATCCAATACGTGCAACATTTTTCATCAATGCACATAGAAAAGCTAATTTCAGTTAATTGAATTCTAGAACATATATATGCAGTACGTGCAAATTTTTTCATCAATGCACATAGAAAAGCTACTTTCCGTTAATTGTATACTAGAACATATATATCTAGGTGCAACATTTTTCATCAATGAACATAGAAAATCTATGTTCAATTAATTACATTCTAGAACGTATATATCCATTACGTGCAACATTTTTCATCAATGCACATGGAAAAGCTACTTTCAGTTCATACTAGCGTGCATGTACCAAAACAATGTACATGTCAAAACACTTGCACATATAACATAACAAGGCAGTTCAATTTTTAGTTGATTTCTGGAAGTTCTAAAACATGAATCCAAAGAGAAGAAATTGTTGGCCAGTTCAATCAAAATAATTCCAATGGAATTTCATCTTCAATGATCCGTTCATGATCAGATTTTGACATTTTCCATTTCTTAATTTTCGTTTTTTTCTTTGATTGAACCCCTATCAACTTTGTGCGTGCTGCACACACCATGTGACTATATTGAAAACTTATGACATCAGGTTCATAGTCCTCAAAGTAAACAAAATACCCACTTTGATTAGTTTGTCTGAAAAAATAACCTTTCAGTATAATAGATCCTCTGTCATATGGAAACCCATGATCATTATAGTTTTCTAATAATTTCATCTTTCGTTCAGTGCAACACATCAAATAATAATTCACATGTTCATCATTAAAATTAGGTGCAATTACAACAAAAATATCTCCTACACAATAAAACAAACTTATATATATTAAAATTTAGATCATAATTAACATGAAAAATTAGCTTTAAAACAATTTTAGTATCTATTTCTAGATCTCTATCATTTCAAAGCAATTCAAATGTTACCTTCTCTAACAAGATCAGAAACTCGATCACCATCAAATGATATTGTAGTCTCCTCTGATTGCATTTCTTGAAACATTGCAACTGACATTTTCCCCTTTGTATTTAGCTCTGTATGTTTCCAATCTTTTACATACATTTTGTTTTCACAAACATCATTGGATTTTGTGTTATCTATGCAAACATGTCAAAAATAGAATATTTTCTTTTATCCAATGCAAACACATTTGTGGACAACTTTGTTTTAATTGAATTCAATTTTCGAGTCCCTGTTATTGTTTCAACATCATTTCCAATCGATCTATCTACATCTTCAACCCCAATATGCCAAAAAAACCTATATGGAAAATTCAAAGAAGTGCATGTAAATATGATATCAAAATACCATCAAAGATAATCATTGTGATAAATGTACATTGTTTAAAATTGGATATCCAATAAAAATTAAATTAAATGTACCTTCGCACTTCCCTTGATCGGTTAGTCTCATGGCTTAGTGCAATGATGCACCATTGAACAAATTCTTTAGCATCCACAAGTCAGTTTACAGAGGGGTCCATTTGATCTCTTCGAAGTGCTCATTTTATGCATGTCCCTGCACCGTCATGTTCTTCTTTTCGATGACCAGTCTCAAAGAAATTCCAGCAATGTTTAATGCAGGTTTTCTTATGAAGACAACACAACCAAAATAATGATCATGAAGATTTGAATTGACCTGCGCATCCATCTGACCATATCCAATGTTCATTGAATTTTATTTCACAACTTTTCAAGGAGTCATAAATCTTTCCAAAACAATGTTGTACAAAATATGTATCATGTGTACGATCGTCACTGATATAAAAGTGATATTCTTTAATAACATGATGATTTTCACTGGTGCTTTCTATATGATCAATGCTTTATTCAGCATGTCTATATAGAATATGGACGAGCATGGCAACTTGGTCAGAATGATAGTATTCACTCTGAATTTTTTTTTTTGGAACAAATGTGTAGTTTTCTGCAAAATCAATTACTGACAAAATAGTCCCCAGTGGAAAAAATTCACAAGATTTTTTGAATTGCAAGTTCTGCCATCAAGCTCTATGGGAATGCTTGCTGTATTTATAAATTTTTGCCTCAAAATTTCTCAAAAAAATCTATCAAAAAAAATTCTTCTTCTTGTAATTCAACTCTTTTAGCAATATTTGAACCTTGAATCGATGTATGGATGTATTCATATCTCTTCCATTTCACTTTCATGTTGGACAATGATTGATCATTTATATCGGTACGATATTTGTTTTGAAATTTAGTCAAATTTCCACAATCATCACATTTTTTTACCACCAACACATTTCTTTTTGTAAAATAATTCATCGCTTTCTCTTCCACATAGAATTTGAGATATGAAATCACAAATAGTGGAAGGAGGAGGTGAATCTTTCCAAAATGTTCTACCAAAATTAAGGAATGTGTCATAATATAACTGAAATTCCGCATGATAACGACAATAACAAGTGTCGCGTACAGTGATAGGTTTTACATACCGTGGTTTTTTTTGAACAAAAGCATTGATTGAGACATCAATTTCATGCTTCTCTTCTTTGAATTTTTTGAAAAACTCTATCTGAATGGTGTCCAAAAAATTCTTTGAATGTTCTTCGTACTGATTTCGTGCTATTCTTCTTCGCATCATATCCCTTACATTTGGCGAAACACGTGAATTTTTCTTCCAATATTCATATATTGTTTTTTTTTACATTTTCTCCAAGTCTATCTTTGTATGGTTGCCTACAAATAGCTCTCCAACAAGCAAGTTCATCATTTACATCTATTTGCAACCGAAATTTTTGATGTTTGTGCAAATTTTTTCGTTAGGTTCCTAATGCTCGTGCCATAGATTTTACCAAGCAATTATCCTTAGTACTTGATGAAACCACTGCCATATGTATTGCTCTACGTACAACTGAAATATTTTTCTGTCTAGATCTTCTAATTGAATTTCTAGCACTATTTATATTTTGTATCACATTTTCCTTCATTTTTTAATCTTTTTTTGATTTTCAAATACTCAATAAAGTTGTAGCGTCTTTTAATTTACTTAATGATAGGATACCTTTCAACAATTGGGCTTGAACTACCACATTTTCCTTTATGAAGTACGTATCAAAAATGTGTTTAACACGATATCGTATAACATGGTCAGCTCTTTTATCTCCATATGTGTGAGTGTCAACATTTTCTAACATCTCATCACCAACATTGATTTCATTTGTACATATTCGAATTATTAGTACATAATAACTTTACGAATTCAATAAATAACTAAATTAATAAATATGTATAATTTCAATAATACGTGCATGTGTTCAATATATATATATATATATACCTTGTGATTCAATTTCTTCACTTGAATTTATTTCAACATTTTCACCGTCTTCAATCATTGATTCAATATCTCTCACTTTCTCTTTCAAAATTTTGTATCTCATCATCAATGTTTTGAGGAATACCTCTCTCTGTTTACATTGCAAAATATTTTTCAAATTAGTTTATCAAAAAATTTTACAATAGGAAAATTTTAAATATCAAATTCATAATATTTACATTTACATACCTGATTCAACTTCTAGTTGAGGTTGATTTTCCCTTTCAATATTTGAGAGTGCTTTTCTCTTTCTTTTGCGAGATTCTCTCCCCTTTTCTCTACATTTCTTAGGGTCTCTTGTTCGATCATATTTTCTCGTGCAATTCCTTCGATTTCTCGTGATAATAGAGTATGAAGTTCAAAACATTTCATTTAAAAATTTAGACAAAAACACAATTAAAAAAAAACATCACAAAAAATTTAATTTAAAAAAAAAATCTCATTTTAAATTTTTTTCAAAAAATACATACTTCAATCCAAAACACTTACTTTAAAAAATCCAAGAAAAAAATGTCTTATAAAAATGAAATGAAGCTCAACATATTTCCTTCCAAGTCCTGCAAAAAAAAATTCATTTAAAAATTAGACAAAAAATCATTTTAAAAAATCATTATAAAAGATTTACTTCAACCTAAAACATGTACTCTAAAAAAATGTCACTTCAAAAAATACCTCCAAAAAATGTCTATTGAAAATTAACTCCAAATTCTTAAAAAATGTCACTTTAAAAAATACCTCCAAAAAGCCTCTAAAAAAATATCACTTTAAAAAATACCTCCAAAAAATGTCCTTTGAATACTAAGCCTAAAAAGAGTCCTTTCGAAATTAAGTCCAAAAAATGTCTTTTGGAAATTAAGCCCAAAAACCTCTAAAAACAAAATACATCCAAAAAAATGTCCTTTGAAAATTAAGCCCAAAACCTCTAAAAACAATGAAAATTAAGGTCAAAACTTCTAAAAACAAAATACCTTAAAACCAAAAAATGTCTTTTGGAAATTATGCCCAAAAACCTCTAAAACAAAATACATCTAAAAAAATGTCCTTTGAAAATTAAGCCCAAAACTTTTAAAAACAAAATACCTTAAAAAAAAAATGAAAATTAAGCCCAAAAATTCTAAAAACAAAATACCTTTTAAAAAAAACAATAAAAATTAAACCCAAAACCTCTAAAAACAAAATACCTTAAAAAAATGAAGCCAAAAAACATCCAAAAAATGTATCACATACCTCCAAGTAATGTCCTTTGAATGTTATGCCAAAAATTCCTTAAACCCAAAAAAATAATTTGCAAAATAAGACCTTTACAAAATCATACCAAATGAAGAAATGTGCGAAATTATGTGAAAATAATGAATGTGTTTACGTCAATTTATATTGCTGTGAAATGTTTTTTTCTATGGGCTTCGTTGTATTTTCTGGCCGACAAAAAGTCAAGTAAAAGTTCGACTGAAATTTTTTAGGAAATTCGGCCGAGCTTTTATGTCCTTAGACTTAACGGGTCGTCGGTGCAAAAAACAATTCGGCCAATTTTTTTTTTAAAGTTCGGCCGAACTAACACGTCTGCAATTACACAAAGCTAAGCTCTAAATACATTTCTTCAACTCTGGACTGATTAAACTCCATGAAACTTTCTAAATTAACTGTCGGAATCAAGACAAGCATTTGCGGAATTCAATCTACTTTAAGGAAATATAACTTTTATGGAATTTCATAAATATTTACCAATTTTAATTAATTTTGTAATAAAACGGGTGAAAACAATTTCTGAAGGTCATTATGATTAAGTGAAATCAATATTTTGTATCTTCCAAAATACACTGGAAAAAAAAATTGAAAAAATTATGGTGCATTACATTGGTCCATCGTCTGTAATGGTTAGTTTTTAGATTTTTAGTTTATAACTTATGTGTTGAGAAATTTCATGCGTCGTGAAACATATTCAAAATATGCAGTTTTTTCATATTGGATCAGTTCAAAAAATTCTAGTAATTATGATATGCATCAGTTAGTTTTGTAAATATAACAAAACCGAAGTAGACTCTGTCTATATTGTTTTAACACATTTTGTTTCTAAAAAACACAAAGTCTTCAAAGAATAAACCAACACGTATTAACATGACTTTTTATGATTCCTTTGATTGTTTAACAACACACACTCAAAGAAACGCTAAGTTGCCATATCAAATGTGTATAAAAAAATTTCAAAAAAGAAGTAATAGAAAGCTAATAATATTTTTGACAACTTTTATTTTTATCGCAAAATGAAATTCTAAACATAATTTTTTTTTGGCTTGCAGAAATTTGAACCAAAAAAAATGAAATTTTTTTCTCAAAACAGGACAAAAAGTGTAACCCAACTTCACATTTTCACCCGTGCAATTTTGTATGACAGTGCATGTTTACCAGAAATCAGAATCCTTGCAGTGAATTTGAATTTGAGAGTTTCTAATGAGGGATAAGTTTTAGAGAACCACTCTTAATAGTGTAAACATGGTGCAGAGAAGAGAGTGCAAAAGAAAGAGCGCAAAGCAGGAAAATTGCTAAATTTTGTTTAAACCCTGGGGACGTCCAACAATAAATTCACATGAAATGTGTTAATTATTCATTCAAGTGACGAGATATTTCAACCACCCGCGTGCGAAAATCGAGGTGAGGTTTCATGGTCAGAGTTGGGGGAATGCTTTTTTGAAACATATTGGCTTTCCATTTCAGAGTTTGTATAAACAAAAAATTAAAGAAAGCTGAAAGATAATTATGGTTGGCACACAAACCCAAAAATATAATATTATATTTCTATTTAGAGCGCAAGGTAATTGGGTAGTCAGAAGTCACACTATTGTTAAAATTGACTTTCTGTGAAAGATGACTACGATATCAACCTTCGTCGTGGTCGGGGTATGACAAAGGTCTGTGGTCGGGGGGTGAGGTGTGGAGAACATCAAACTTCATTTTATTTAGCTATGTTGATCTATCTCGCTCTATTTGGGAGTCGGAAAGTCAAAAACTTGTCAAATGTTTTTATGAAATAGAAAGGCCCGATCTCCGACCTGTGATTTGCACATTTGAATATTTTTTTATTTTTTTGAATATTTTTGTTGCAATTTTTTATTTTTTATTTATTTATTTATTTATTTTTCAGTTTTTTGGAAAGAAATAACTATTTACAAAAATAAAGGGGAATATATACAATTTTTTTTTTTTTAGTACAAATGGTATTCATAGGGTTTAATATTTTCACTCGGTTTAGAATACAATTGTGAGTGTTTAATATTATTTAGAGGCTTTATAATATTAATTCAAAAAAATTGCTTCGCACAGAAACAAAAAAATAAAATATTTTTTCCTTGGGTGAGTTGTCGAAAGTCAAGACAATGTTAAATTCAAGTCAATCAGGTAGCCAAAAGACGGCTAGGTGGAATTCAAATAGTGGTGGCCAGTCACATTGTTGGCAGTTGAGACGATGTTCATATAATGTTCATGCCTGCGGATAGCGCGACCTCGATGGACAACGTCGTCAGGCTAAGAGGGAAGTGAGGAGTGAGGAGGCCAGGTCAGAAGATTGTTCTTTCATTATGTTGCAGTATGCAGCTTGACCCTGGTACAGACGGGAGTCAGAAGGTCGACAACGTCAGTGGTATTTTTATGAAATAGAATGGTTCGAACTCCGACCTAACTTACATGTATATTTTTATTTTTTCCTTTTATGTTGCAAATATTTTTTAGAAGTCTTGAATAATTACATTTTATGCTAATTTTTTTTAAATTTATTTTTAGAAGTTCTGAATAGTAATAAAAAATATTTAGGGTTTAATTTTTTTTATAGGGTTTTTAATAATATTGTAAGAAATATATAAATATATAAAGAAAGTGTAAGAAAAATAATTTTAAAGATAATATTTATAATTATTTAATATATTAATGATGATAGAAAGAATTATAATAGTTAATTGTATTAAATAAATTTAAAATAAAATAATGATTAATATATTAATTTTATTGATAATAATTATAATTATTTAATATATTAATGATTGATAGAAAGAATAATAGTAGTAATAAAAATAAAAATAATAATTTTTAACATACAAGTAATAATAATTATTATTAATATATTAATAAATTTATTTAAAATTTTAATAATAATAATTAAAATTAAAATTAAAATTAATTTATTTATTAATTATATTATTAAGAATAATAATAAAAAACTGAAAAATAATAGTAGTAATAAATAAATTTATAATAAAAATAATTATTTTTATTTTTATTTTAATGATAATAACTATAATTATTTCGAAAAGGGAGGAGGGAGAAAATGGTGGGAACTTCGCCTAGAGAAAATTTGAATGGCGAAGTGCATGACTGTGAGACTGCAAACAATCTGTTGCAAGTGCAGGGGATGCGGGATTGGAAAGTCGTGGAGTGTTTATGTCAATCACTTGTAGTTGGTGGGCCGACTTCCATGGAACTGGAAGGCAGTCAAGTAGGGAGGAATGGAGCCGTTTTACAAGGAGATGACAGTGTTCTGGGGAGTGCAGTAAATCAGTTGTAGGTGCAGACCTTGAAGAGAAGTGGTCTTTCACATCGACTGGAAGCAGAAGGGTCAGCTCATGCTGTTGAAGGAGCTCAGGATGAGGGTTGGGGGCCGTTTTCTGAGAGTAAAGAGGCTCTGGACCAATATATTTTCCTAAGCAACGGGGTGGGAGGTTGATTTAGTGAGAAGGAGAAACGGGGAGCTGTTGCAGGCCATATTGGTTTTTTGGAGCAGTGTGGCTTTTCTGGCCCGGAGGGAGTAAAGGGAAAGTGCTCTGGCATAGCCAGTGAGGCTGAAGGGAAGGCTCTAAAGAAGGGGCCCAGAAAAAAGAAATGGATTAAGTCAAAGCAGGTGGAGTATAATTATGTGCTGGGTGAAGATATTGGCTTAGGGCAGGTGATCCAAATGGTCAACAAGACTCTGGTGGGAAGGGCTATGGGGAGGTATTTCGTCCTGAAAACAGTGGTATCATGGGCTGAATCTTGTTGGAAGGATGCTATCGAATATGTGCCTGAGGTTGTGTCCCTTTCTAGGGGGTGGTTTGCGTTTAATTTCTTGCATCCAGAGCATGTGTAGTGGGTGCTGCAATGTAGTTGGGATTTAGACCACTTACCTCTGCTCCTTAAGCCATGGAATCCTCTATTTGATGCAAGCAGGGAGTAGGTGGATTTGGTCCCTTTGTGGGTTAGGCTGCCTGGTTTGCATCAACATTACTAGGCTTAGGAACATCTCAGGAGCATCGACAATATCCTTGGGTCCTTCATGGAGGCTGATCTCTCTTTCCTGGAGACAAAACAAAGGTGAGTAGTTCGGATCCTGGTTAATGTTAACATCAGAGAAGGTCTTGCAGAATCACTATTTCTCAGGTGGGGGCATTATGTCATCAAGCAGATGCTAGATTATGAAAATGTTCCCTTTAGGTGCAGAATATTCCATGCCTATGGGCATCCGGCCTCTGACTGTAGATTATTCTTCCGTCATGTTAAAGGTTAGTGCTCTTGTAGAGATGAGGAGGAGATGGGATCAGTGGGGGAAGATTCTAATCTTTCTTCTAGGCAACCCAAGTTCCCTCATAAATCTGGTAGTGTCTTGAACTCTTCTGAGAAGGAACTTAGTTGTCTTGTGGAAGAGGGAATCTCTTAGTCATTGGGGGATGATGGTATGCTGCAGACAGCATTGAAGCATTTGGAGTCTCCCTACATGGGAATCTTTCCTTTTCCCCAAGCCTCAATATTTTTTCAACAATGTCTCGTTCACTGGCTTGGAATGCATGGAAGGTTTTAGGAACCACTCTTTCGCTGGTTCTCCTCATCCT
>JAXQQM020061628.1:0-51469 GCA_034641835.2 Pinus albicaulis | reverse complement strand
ATTGTGCTGCATCATCCCCAAAAATCTCATCCTAACCTTCCGTAATTGACCAAAATTCAACTTTTTCACTTTGATTTTGCGCTTTTTTGACTTTACAGGAAGTCCGCAGGCATAACACTGGAAAATTGCATTCTAGAACGCAGTTCCTCTTCACATTACCTACGTACCATAGCCAGGAATGCAGGTAAGTCTCATATTAACTGCGTACTCAATGTTTTTGAGATTTTTAGGGTTTTTTTCTAGTTTTAGGGCTTGAAATGAGGAGCAAAGGTTGTAAGACTTGTAGAGGAGGTAAGTATGAGTGTCAATGAGCTCATACAGTCAGCAGAATGTCAAGGTGACAATTTTTAGTGTAACAGGTAGCTGATGAAGAAGAAAAGGATGTGTCAAGTACCAGGCATCTGGCCTACTCCAAAGATTATTTTCTGAATTCTTGACACCTTCAAGAAGATGCCATCCCCATGTGGAGCCACTGTTAGCCACCTATGAATTTTTTGAAAAGCAAACAGGTGGCTAAATATTTTTTTGAGCCTTCAAGAAATACATTTCCACTGAAAACATATCATTCTTGAAGCCTCCATGTGTCTTTTTCCCTTTGAACAATCCTCACTGTTGTTTCCAATTGGAAAGCCTCAGTGTTTGTGGAAGAAAGTGCTCAAAAAGGCCTTTGTAATTGCCCATTTTCACCCATTTCCCTTCATTTTCATTACACCTCCTTTCATCTTTTAAACTCCCTTTTTCCTCCAAAAACCTCTGAAATCCCCCTTTTAAACCTTACGCTCCCTTTATTTGGTTAAAAAACCTCCTTTTCTGCCTACTGGAACCTCTTTTTAAGCCTTAAAAATCCTCATTTTGGCTTAAAAATACTCTGTTTTCATTACAGGCTTAAGCCCCTTTCGGCCTGACCCTTAACCACTTCCCCACATGTGACCTGCGCCCAAGACCAAGCCCTAAAGCCCTGGGTGCTAATCACGATCAGAGCATTCCATGTGAGTCTTTCCCTTTGTTAATGGTAAATCTCTGATACGATTGCCTTTTGTTCTATAAACCCGCGGATGCAATATTAGTCGTTGATCTATATAGATCTAACGGCCAGTGCTGACAGAACACCCTGCCCATTGCTTCTCTTAATCTTTCCCTCCGATTACATACGGACCGTTGATCTACCATCCTGATCTGACGGCCCTGGCGCAATCACACATCGCAAAGAGCCCAATCCCGTGTATTGACCTCCGCTGATTTGCGAGCCCCGATTAGATCCTGACCTTTAATCCATTCAGATCCAACAGTCAGGATCATCTCCGCCATCATATAACTTTCTCCCCTTTGTAACAATGTCGCGCCAGTTTTAAATCTCAGCCGTCCAATGTACAGATCTAATGGCTCACATTTAATCTGCTTTAACCTTCCCCCCCACCTAACCAACCGTGCACTTTCCCATATCACGCTTCATCTCCCACCATCAGATCTCATCCCTCCACATCTAATGGTCAGGAGGCATATCACGTTTGTCTGACGTTCGAACATTAACAGTTCAAAATCACACGATATAGGCGGTTTTGTAGTGCCACGCGTCATACAACGACATATATCGCGTTTTTTTTGGGAGATTTTCAAAACCACTCCCAAGCAGCGTGAAAACAATTGTTTTCCCACTAAAACCACTTCCCCTCCTCTGCCTTCGAAAACGCTTCCATTCAGTCTCGACCGTTGATTTGATCCAGATCAACGACCCATATTCCATCACGTCTCCATTCATATTGTGTTCACCGGACTTCCGATGATTTGATCGGGAAATCCCCACTGTTGATCTCCTCCTGAGATCTAACGGCCCACAATTAATCGCCCTCCGCCCTTGCTGAGTCCCACCACCAAAAGGCCCTGCTTTCATACATTTTTGCTCCATTTCCTTTGTATTCGCTCAAATTTAAACCTTTGTGTTTTAACACTAAGGGTTATTTCTTTGCCTAACTTAGTATTAACACCTCCATCAACGAATCCTGGCTGTTGATCATAATTGTCTCATCTAATCGGACGGTCTATGGCCTTCCTTACCCCAAACCTTCACCGGCTCAGTTCTTCTCCATTCCGCAGTAATTTTCACTTGTTTTTCACTTGCATCCACCATTTTTGCCACCGTTTCCACAGGCCTCCACAGCAATTTTTCGCCACTCCCCTGGATTTTATAATGAGTTTATTTCATTGTGCAGGGTTTATAGAGCGATGAATTCGTTTTGTTTCCACAGTCACAGTCACTGTGACTTAGAGCGCAGAGATTACCATTACAGCAGCGACAAAGTGTATCAACAGAGACAGATCAAAGGATTAATGCCTGTTATTGAGAATTAATGATATAATCCAGTGTTCAAAGGATAAAGACGCAGATAAGGACCATGAAGATGATTAAGATGCCTAATAAGGCCTAAAGCACACAAATAAGTCATATCGGTGTTATAACATCAACAGAACGTGTTTTCTCCAGGAAGAACATCTTCCTATAGCATTCTCCATGCCTCCTCGAACCCTTAAAGGTTATTTCACTGACATAAGTTTCTAAAGCTGTCAGGATGGCAGTTATAGAAGCATGGGAAGACCTGAAGTCCTTCAGTCACCTTACTTGCTTCAGAAGACAGAACAGAGTACCTTACAGTCAGAAAGGATTTCAAAGAGCATACCTGGAGTTATTTTCGACCTGACAAAGACTTTCGAAGTAGCCTAAAGAGTACATACAACGATGCAAAGCCATTAAGCAGAGTGGGCATGAACATTTCCTCCGCTCTGTCTTAATGAGCTAATTAAATTTACATGTACTACTAGTGTTGTCCATTCTCCTATAAGAACCCCTAAAGAACATATTGTAAAGGTTGTTGTTGTTGTTGGTTGTAGGGATTATTTCGACTGTTAGAACTGTTATTAGGGGAAATAGATGAGTAGTTTGTAATTTAGTAGGCTAAGAGGAGAAGTTTGGAATGTAAAGGGCCATTGAGCTCAAAGTATGTGACTGGTTTTGCACATCAATTGAACAAGCAAATTTCATAGGATCCTGGTCTATATTACGGGTGATGTTTTCCTTACTGTATTGTCTTATTTCATTTTAATCATACTGTCCATTATTCTCTAATAAGAATCAGTAAATCAGGCTTAGGATATACCCCTGCATGGTACCCTAATGCTTTCCTGCTCTTCTTATCTTGGATGTTTTCTACTGATTGCGTATCTAGGAGCAAATTCTTGTAATTTAACCAGTCAAAGATGTGGGCCCGACCACGCTTGATGATGTATGAGTTGTGGAGTTTGTTGATTAGATTTTCTTGCTGGGTTTAAGCTGGAAGAATTGGGATACTGGGGATTTAGAGTTAGCCCTGTCCACTGGGGTCCTTTTCCAACAGGTTGGCCCTTCTAAGATCCCTTTGAGCTAGTGTCAAAAGCATTGAAGGTTAAAAGCCCTTCTCTGATCTTAGGCCTAGTTCTGTGTTAAATCTTATTGTTTCCCTTTAGAGAATGCTGAAAGCAGTTCTGGAGTTAAATGACCTCTGAACTGATCTTAAGCTACCCTTTATGTTTTCATTGAGAGTTGCCTTTGAGTATGTCAAAGCAGGATAGGTTAAAAGCCCTTACCTGATCTCCAGACTGCACTTGGGTTATTTTCCTTCTTTCACTTCACTCCTTAATGTTTCCATTCCACCATCTATCTGGAAGATCCTTTAGTATAGATGACTTTCCCTTTGGAAGCTCTTGGTTAGTTTTTATGCAAGTAATCCCCTTTCATGACTCCATAGCCCAATGGATTGACACTTTCTTGACCTATTTTATTTTGCCGAAACATCCTGCTACTTTGTTCCTTTTTCCCTTGTATGGCCTCTCAGTTAATGATCTCCAACCAATCCAACCAACCAAGTCAAACAAACCCTCGTGCTTCATATGTAGCCTAATACCTCATTTTGAGCCTTAAAGATATATATCATTCTTTACATTTATAGAGAGATCCCTCTCTGGATCTAGGAGGGCTAGATCCTAGGATCCCAAAGTGGTTTGATGTTGTCTAGTCTTTTGGTCTTGCCAATCTGGCCAAAACACTGGAGCCCCAACATGTACAATTCTAAAATTGTAATTGTAATTGTATGTGAAATTGTAAAATTGTAATTGTAATTGTAATTGTAGTTCTAATTCTAATTCTAATTGTGACTTTAATTGTAATTATATGTAAACTTGTAAAATTGTAACTTTAATTTTAATTGTATGTAAAATTCTATAATTGTAATTGTAATTGTAATTTTAATTGTATGTAAAATATTTGTGAAATTGTAAAATTTTAATTGTAATTGTATGTATTGTCATCATTCAATTTTATTAAAAATTTTAAATTTGTAAAATTGTAAGTTAATTGTCATTTTTGAACCATAACTATCGTAAGTAAAATATATACCGTAAATATTGTTAAATTACCACAATACTAAAATTGTAAAATTGTATGAATATAAATAATTGTAAAATAATAAATCTAGAATAATATGAATTTTTGTAACATAATAAAGTTTAGAAAATAATGCAAATAAATTGATGTACTTTAGAATTATCATTATTTTATTATGATCTTACATACCGAAAATAACAGTATACATTTTGAAGATATCATTCACATACATTTAAAGCAGTCAAGTAGTTGTATTATTTTAGGAATTAAGATTATAAAAAAAAACAACTTTATATAGTATGCCATTGTTTTTGAGATCAACATAATTGCAAATTATCAAGTGAAATTATTTTAACATCAACACGATGCAAATTACCAATTAATTCAAAATACATATTATAATGTTTCAAAAAAAGAGAGTCTTCATTATAAGGTAATTAAGTCATCTTCTTTATAAAAACCCATCTTAAAAAGTATAAATGATGAAATAACACTTGTACCATATCACTCTTGGTTCTCATGATCCCCTTCATTATCTTCCAGCTCGATTGGCATGATAACACTATTGTTCTCAAAAATATGTTTTAATCTAGAGTCATGTCTCAATACGAACCACCAATTCCTATCCAACACATCTGGGTAAAAAAACATCTGGTTGCAGTGTTTGGGGAAAACATAGGGCTTCTTAGCTTCATCCCACGTCTTTCTAGAGTTAATACATATCAGCCTACTATCGCGATCTTCCTTTACATTATTCCGATCAAAGGTGTCCCACCACTTGCATCTAAAAATAACACATTGGAAAGAAGATAAATCCACTTCAATGATCTATTGTATATTTTCGACGTAACCTAACGTCCCTCGTACTAGGTTTTGATCACGGTGGCTAGCTCAACTAGATTGATCAAACTCGACTTCCACTCCACAGTCTTGTGTCACGTGTCCATCATCGACATTTTTTGTGTGAAAATGGTGTCCATATGCCCACATAGATGGGAACAAATTGACCTATAAAAAAGTTAAAAAATCATAGTGTCACGTGTCTTATAATAACCCAACTGTTAAAATATGAAATATAGATGTAATTACCTTTCAAAGGTGCATTATTAAGTTTAAAATGTACATAAATATATTATTACTGAGTGGGTGCACCTAATCCCTACGTTTAACACACCCTCTTCAGCACGTGGGCAACGACCGGTTGCACAGTATTTCTCTATGACTTGGTCAGCAAACCAACTGCTGGGGCATATTTTCTTTTAAATGATCAAGATAAGGCACACTTCTACCATTCAACCATCTGAATTCTTTCCTATCCCTATCCCATTTTATCATCTTTTGTTTGTATAATGCGACCCACAGTTGTGTCGCTTCAAAATTGTAAAGAACGAATTTATTGATTGCTTCAATTTATGCTTTCGTTGATGAAATCAAACCGACATATAGTACATATGAGATCAAATTATACATTATATCTAAGTTTAACATGAATATTTACTTTGTGTAAATTTGAAAATTTATAAGTCGCTTACTCTTCATCAAGCACCTTTTTCCATTCTTTTGGAGCAACTCCCCTTCTCTTTTGTCTTCATCCCTTTCATCGTCCCAAATCACCGCACCTAGTCTGTTGTCGATCTGCTTGATGTACTCACCGGCATAATAGAAAGACTCATATGATATGTACCCCTCTTCCATAGATCCCTTGGGTTTTTCCCTTTGTCGAACAAAACCTTTCAATTTCTTCATGTACCTCTCTAAGAAGAACATCCCATGACAAGAAACCACCCCAACTAATTCAACCTCATCTACTAGGTGGATTAGAAGATGAACCCGCAAGTCCATGAAACTCGTTGGCAGTTCCTTCTCAAACATACAAACAATATCAACTATCTCTTGATGCCACCATGAATGCTAGCCACATGAATCTCCTTTAACGTGATCCAATGTACAAATGCAGATAATTTAGATATCACATGTCCTAGGTCTTAGGGGAATTCATGTTTCACACACCCACGCAAAAACAAAGGATAATTACACTACAAAGTTGTAAACACATGCAATAATATACAAAAATAGTTATATTTTTATGATCCATGCATGGGATAAAATTTATTAATATAACAAATAGTAAAATCATGCTTTTGACATTATACGTACTCTTAGAAGATTCAAATGGTCATGCGATTTCAACCCCGACAAATGGTCATCCACGGTGAAGCAGCGCCGTAGTCACGGGGGCTTCACTCAATCAACCTCTATCCTATCACGTGTGTTCATGGAATATTAAACAATACCCTTAATTTGACTATATATTGGAAAATAACCCTAAAAATCATGTTATTTAACCCCCTACCAATATGAACCCAACATACCTTCCCAATTAAAAAAACCCCTACTTCCACTAGATATTGTAGGTATCCATTTTTTCATTAACATTTTTTATACCCCTTTATATTTTACATTAACTTTGAGCTCCATTTTTTATACCTATCAATATAAAAAACCTTTACTACCTATATTTCCCCCAATATATTATGCCATTTTTTCCTCAAAATAAATCCCCCAATGTGAACCCACGTGGTATGGTATTGCTCCCCGAGTGCAGTCCCTGTGGCCGTAGTGAAGACCCGTATGAAAATGGCACCCTCACACCTATTATAACTTCTTTTGCCAAAGAAAGATCATTTTTTATTAAAATCCATGGGACATCACCTTCTTTGAAATACCATGAATTAGAGGGACCAACATCGCTTGCCTCTGATCCTGTACTTTCTAATCGTCTTGGCCAATGTTTCTTTTTAGTTTTTGAGGTAATAAGATCTTTCCTAACAACAAATGTGTCACTTTGTTTCGATGATATGTACCTCCATAAAGAAGATGAAACATTTTTAAATATATGCATGGGATCTAATAAATGGGTAATCTTAAGATGCTCCAAATATGGGAGGTTATCAAGGATAGATTTCCTTTTCATCCCAATGGGAAATTTCTCTACATAGGTGTCAAATAATTATGGATCATTGAACATAGGCTCCCCATTTGAATCGAACATTTCTATGAACTCCTTCTCCTTATCTATCTCATATGCTCTAGGTCATTCAGTTGGTGTCGTTATTGAAGGCCTTTGGGTTCTCTCTCATTTACCATTGAAAGTGGATGGTGCTCTTCTGTAAGGGTGTTCTTCTGGGAGGAATACCCTGGAGTACTAATACATTGGCTTTCGTAGGTCGTTGGACCATCTAGCTTCCAGAGAAGGTCCACAACATTTACATCCAAAATACCCTTTTGTTACAAGACCTGCGAAATTATTGTATACAATATATATGCATGGCACGTTAAAGAATATCACAAATATCAAAACAATTACAATGAATTAAATAACTAATATGCGATAGACTATTGTTATGTATATAAACAAATCAATAAACATGTAATTTACCACAACAAAATCCTAAGCCTGGATAATCATGTGTCGTGTAAGCACATATGCCATACAACGTAAAACTCCTCTCTTCCGCGATGGGTCTTGATACATCGTATACATTTATCCCATCCCATAATTCCTTCAATTCATCTACCAGTGGTTGTAAGTAGACATCCATATTCTTCACTTGTATTCTACCAAGGACTATGAGAGCCAACATAAGATGTTCATTCTTCACAGACAACCATGGGGGGATATTGTTATTAATCACTACTACAGGCCAAACAGAATAGTTGGTGTTCTTAAGGGAATATCGATTGACACCATCCATGGCTATGTTGAGTCGTAGACTTCGTACTTCATCCTTGAATTTTTTGAACCATATATCCTCTATATGCTTCATGGCTATTGAATATGTTGAGATTCACATAACTCCCAACTCACTTATGTGTGAGGCATGCCATCCCTGCAACATAGCTATTTCTTTGCAACAAAAGAGCCTTTGATTCCTTGGGATTATAGACAAGTTCCTCAATATCTTAAAAGGAGGACCACGTGATTTACCCTTCTTTTTTTATTTATCATACATGTCATGCCCACATTTCAGACATATCTCTTTGTATGCATATTCTCCTCTATATAGAATACAATCATTTGGACATGCATGATATGATATGTACTCAACACCAACATTGTCAACAATTTCTTTGCCTCTTCACAGCTACTCAACAAAACATTATCACTCGAAAGAACCTTATCTTTGGATAACTTGTAGTTGGTGATCATAGACAATATTAAATGTACATTAATGCCGATATAATTATTAACGTTCATAAAATTGATCATTTGTAATGTTCATTGTGTGATTATATTTCTCAAAATATAAGGGAGGACTTGACAGTCAATTACCTCAAAATTTCCAAGAAACATGCATTCGACAAGCCAAATTTTGCTTTCAAGTTGTATGGTAACATCGTTGTCCCCAACTGGGTAGACTTTGACTGACCGCCAGGTCCAAAGAGAGGGGTGGTGGAAGCAAATTTAAGGCTTTCGAAAAAAGTATCAGCGATATGAGCATCATCCCCTACCTGATCATCGTTCTAGAATGCATCTAACGACATTGTCTCCATGGCAGTCGTATCCCTTAAGTAATCGTCCATACCAACCTCTATTTGATTACCTCCATTGCCAGCTTGTGAAGAACTACTATTTATATAGTCATTCCTAATTGGCGAATCTGGATGTAGTGGGAATTGAATAGGTGGTTGATTAAACCATTCTTGGTATTGTTCCTCTCTGAGTTTTTCTCTTAATTCAGCCTTTTATCGATTTGACATTGTCGTGGGTTGCAACGGAAGATGGTAGGTAGGCCGCTCATCATCACTAGAATCCTAATAATTCAAAAATATATATTTGAACATGATTAGCACAAAATCTATGATATCAATTAGTAAGCATGTCGACAATGCATGATTAATTGGTTTGACGTTGAAATAATTACATTAATATACCAAACAACTATTATTATTATCATTGTCCCAGGATTGTGGCTAGAAGATGCAATGTTACAATTGGCAGGGTGAAGTGGCTATCCATTTTCATCTACCAAATGCGCCTTGCGGTATGTTGCTCCTGATAAGAACTTTCGATATTTTGGAGATGTTTGAATATTTTGTGCATCTGAACTCAATTTTGAATCTGCATGAACCCGCAAATTTGTATACATTAATTTTATTCAGCTGATTGACATGGATTAAAAAAATAAATTCAATTAGATAATGAAAATATAAATAAAATTTGAAGTAAATATTACATCTCGAGATGGATACGATGAACTTTGAGAAATATTATGGAACAAATTGGATTTTGAAGAATTGTCCATTAGATATAATTATGATATTTTCTCCCTGCATTTGAGCAAAATCAACAATACATTTTGGTGTACATACCTAAAAGTAATTTTGGTGCCTTAAAAATGGACTTATTGTTATCGGTGCTAATGTACTGTTAACCGCACCAGTGCATTTTAGTTACTATGCACCAGTGCTGTGTTATTAATTAACACACCGATGTGGTTCGATAACTAATGCACCAAATAATTGCAAATAAAAGAAATACAACTTTTTTTTTAAGTGAAAAAGTGGTAAATTGAAAAATGGGTGACAAAATATTTTTGGAATCTAATTTCATAAAAAAAATCTTTAAATAGTAAAAACTATTTATTATTTCATTATTTTTGCAAAAAAATTCAGGGAGAGATTTGCACGAGAGACATACCTAGAGTAAGAGAGCACGAGAGCACTGTGGAGCAACGAAATACTTTCGAACAACGATACTATTTAGAGAATCAGAATTTCAAATATCTGGTGATTCAAACCCTGTAGTATAGTAAAAATGTTAAATTTGATTGTAATAATTGTTTTTTTACAGTTTCTGTTTGATTTAATACATGGTAAGTAAAATTTTTAAATTTTACTATTCATTAAAAAAAAATAAAAAAATCCATTCTTACGCTAAACCCTTATTTCTTTTTGTTTCTACCCTTGCTTCTTCATGTTTCCATGACTTCAGAATTAGGGATTTTCATTTTAGATTTATAGGGTTTGTATTGCTCTCTCTCTCTCTCTCTCTCTCTCTCTCTCTCTATATATATATATATATATATATATATATAGACCTATGACATTTTACCAGCGAGACAACTTGTCGAGTCGAATCCCAATCCATTTCGGCCCTTGCATGAATAAAAGATAAAAAATAAAAAAAGTTTTTGTTTTTTTTTGTTTTTTTGTTTTTGTTTTTTAAATCAGTGCGCCTTGTGTAAAATCACACACCAGTGCGCTATTTTATTATAGTGCACCTTGCATGTACTGTTTCATAAAAACAATTTAAAACTTTTTTTTTTTTTTTTTTAATCGGAGCGCCCTGTGTAAAATAACACACTGGTGCGGTATTTTATTATAGCGCACCGCACACGTACTGTTTCATAAAAACAATTTTTATTAATTTATATTAGTGTTAATCGGTGCACAAGTTAACATATAACGCACCGGGTCTCTTTGTTGACAGAGGTCATCGTACGATGTTTATACTGTTTTGCCGGTGCGTTTATAAGAACCTACCGTACCACATTCGGTGCGCACTTTTTGAAAGGTGCACCATTTTCTTGATTTTTTGTTTTTTTTTTTACTTGAAAAGTATGCGATTTATTTATAAAATATATTAATGAATGGTATGGTACATGTTTCGTATTGATAAATATATGGGTGACAAGTGATCAAGTAACAAAAATAATGATAGCACATTGAGAAAAGCAAAAAATGCAAGTTCTTTGTAATTTATTTACAAAAATTATTATTTTTGAACTATATGTAAGTTTAACTAATATGTATTGTTTACTGTGTATCATGCAGAGTCACAAAATGACGAAGCTCAATAAGATTATTTCTGATCTAAGACTAGAAGAGCGTAAAAGCTTGATGGAAAAATTGCAGAAGGATGAATGAGGTGAATGAAAAAATACCATTGATCCAATATGAGTTTCTTTTTTTAATTTTCATTAATAATATACTTAAAAATATTAGATAACATGTTTCAAACAATCTATTAATTTACATATGTTTAATGTTCTACACGAACCAACAACGAAAAAAATGAATGTTGTTCTAAGAAAAGAAAAAAAAAAAAAATAGAACATGCAAATGAAAATGAATTGCTCCTTAGCTCATATGGAGTAGTGTTGGAGGTTAACGGAAGGGGGGCAAATTTTTTTACAAAACTTTGAGGGATCTAGTGGAACAAATGTATAGATGTTCTTTCCACTTACAATACAAAAATCAATCCAATGATTCCAAGAACCAAATTTTATCTAAGCTACAGGATGAGTTTCCAAAGAATTGGTCAATGAGACATGTTAGACTTTTAATAGAAAAAACGTACAACAAAAAAGAAGAAGGAATGAAAAAGTAATATTCTTTTAAATGTTTTTCTAGAATTACATGTATATATTACTAGAAAGCAATCATTTATAAATATCACTTTTGTTATGTTTATTTTTCATATATCAATATAAAAATTAAAGTTTATTGTCATGTTACATTTTCAGGAAGATTATGAAAATCTCAAAGGATGAACAAGCTGATATCAAAAATATGCCAATAGGAA
This sequence comes from Pinus albicaulis, assembly GCA_034641835.2. Taxonomy (NCBI): domain Eukaryota; kingdom Viridiplantae; phylum Streptophyta; class Pinopsida; order Pinales; family Pinaceae; genus Pinus; species Pinus albicaulis. The sequence continues at coordinate 39,467 of JAXQQM020061628.1, read as the reverse complement.
TGTCCAAAAAGGTGTACAAGGAGATGGTCAAAGAAATGGACATAATTGCATCGCACGAGGAGCCATCTCAACAACAATGTGCTTCAAATGTAATATGTAATCATTGAATTTTTCGATTAGGTACAATAAATAAACAAATTAGCATTAAATATCAATTTTCAAGTATTTTCTTGCAGAAAAGAAAAGAAAATGTAACCCATTCAACACATAAAACATGACGACAAGGAAGAAAAGGGTTGATATCTAAGTTTGTGAGTAATTGTTACTTCCTTATAGCAACTTAACTAGATTTCAATTTTGTATATTTTAAGTTGTTTTACAACAATCGTCATTGAATGTCTTCAAACAGGTGCTAACATACAAAGAAGAACCATCAGACGAATTGATTGACATTGGGTTAAATATGGGTTGTCAGTATATGTTGGCATATCATAAATTAAATGTGGAATTTGTAAGCATCTATCGATCTTATTTTACTTATCTCCGTCTATAATTAATCGAACAAAAAATCTTTTATATTAAATATATGATTTTTTATGGAGTATAAAACTTGCAGGAAACAAAGTATGGAACTGCGCAAACAAATGAATTGTTGAGAGATGGCATAAAATTTGGTTTTGAAAGAATGTGTATAATTCATGAGTCAATTCTTGCTATGGTACATTTCTTTTCGATTTACATTGATGTATATTATTTAATATTGCAATTTTCATTATTCCCACCAATGTATATACACTCATTAAAGTTTATTTTTATGTTTGTAGATGGAAGTTGAAGAAGAAGAAAACAATCAACACCGTGAGCAAAACATTCCTCGAAATAACCCAAGTCATGGAAGTAGCTTGAGCAATGACAACAATTCAAGTGAAGAATGATGATCAATATGTTTGGATATTAAAGCAAGGTGTTGTATTTTTTGAAATATTTCTCTGTGAAATTGGACATTTTGTTTAATGTAATGGACATAGTGTCCCAATTGAAAGACAGAGGGACACCAATAACTGTCCCATTTTGTATGACAAAGAGTGTCTTATTCACACATATATATAATAAAATACATTTTAATTTATTTTATTGTTTTCTCCATTATCGCTGTGAAATGTTACACCACTGATTAAATATATGGATGATTAAATATTATAAAGAAGAGATACGAAATATGATGATATGATATAACAAATTAATCCAAACATCACATTCAAATGCACTAATAAAAATTTAGTTGATATGAATATTGTTATAAAAGATGTGTCATCTTTTGATGAATAATGAATATTAAAAAATCACCATAATTGCACTGTCACATGTCGATGTTTCTAAAAATAATCCAGGTGGATATCGGTGGTCACCCACCTATTCCATTTGGACCCGCAACATCAATTCTTGCAGCTTTTCACTTCCAGCAACTTACTATTTGTAGCATATTTTCGGGTCCTGCACGCCCGGAGCCATTTTGGGGCATTAATGATCCAGGTGGATATTGGTGGCCACCCACCTATTCCATTTGAACCTCCACCATCAGTTCTTTCCGTTTTCAAGTTGCATCACAACTTACTATACTTAGCATTTTTCCGGTCGTAAACTTCTGGAGCCGTTTTGAGGCCCTAAACGAGCTATTGAGTGCGTCAAACGAAGATCGGATGCCAAAGTTACGTCTCCGAGAATTTGAAACACCAATTTATCCAAACGGGGCCCAAAGTTTTGGCGCTTCATCTCCTAGCGTTAGGTTTTTGGACATTTCAGGTTTTACATTGTTTCTCAACAATAAATAGGCCTTCGAGCCTCATTGTAACACAGTTCAGGGGTTGGTAGTCATCACATCTCTTCTCAAGGATATGCTGCCAGTACCCTAGCTCATCTATTTCCATTATGTCTATAATAGGCCTTTGATCCTCAATGTAACAAAGTTCAACGGCTTGCATACGCCACATCTCTTCTCATAGATACACTACCAGTGCCCTAGCTTGTTTCCATTATGTTTGTAAGCTTATGTCAGTCATTCTTTTATTAATAAAATGAAGCATTATTTCTGTTGCATCTCTGTTTTAATGGTTATATCTGTATTCTATTGCGTTCTTGCATAAATCTGGATAAAAAAAATACAAAATGAACACCAGTGTGTGTTAGTTACTGTGCACCAGTGCGTTTGTATGTTAATGTGCATCGGTACGTTTCTACTACCCATGGGCACCGCACAAATATCAATATCAATTAGAATGCTCAATGTGTTGGTGTGATAATGCCACCGGTGCGTTTGTGTGAATGTGCACCAGTGCGTTTCTACGACCTATGGGCACCGCGCAAATACCAATACCAATTAGAACACCCTGTGCGCTTTATTGACGACTACCACCCGGGTGGTCTGATAGGCGTTGCATGCACCGGTGCGGTTTTCCTTTAACGCACCGATGCGTTTTTATAACTTGACGGCCTGGTGCGTTGTATCACCTATAGGGCGCCTGGTGCGGTTTTACATCTTAACGGCTCGGTGCATGCACCTTCAAACGGGAAAGTGCGACTGTCTGGCTGACACGCACTGGGTCGTTGCTAAATGCCCCAGGGCGTCCGAAATTTGTTTTTCGTCCCGATGCGTGGTAGGTTTACAGTACCGGTGCATTCACAGTACATCGCACCGGTGCATTAGAACTTGATTAGCGCAGTGATGAGAAAAACATCTGTAACAACCTCCGGGCGCCCAATTTTTTTCTAGTTGTGTTGAAATTCCGTTAGAAGCTCCGCTACCGAAAACAGACGTTGTAGCAAATGTTTTTTTTACAATTTTGGCCAATTTTCTAACACTAAAAACCTCTGTTATAACCTCCGCTAGAGGGTATTTTCCTTGTAGTGCATTGATCCTGAATAATTATGATCACAAGAGGTGAACTACTCACCTATTATGGTTGGCCAAATCAATCGACCCTCTAGAGGATGCAAAGCATTTTTTCCATACCAAATGAATGAATGGACATTCCAAAAAAAAATGAGAGATATACTCTACCTAAGAATAACAGAGAGGGAACTGAGAAGGACAAATGATTCCCCTCTTTTTTAGATTTTTAGTAGCTAAGATCTTCTGATGCAATAAATTCCAACAAAGTATTTTAATTTTAGGGGCATTTATTGAAGTTCAAAAAATTTCCCACATGCAAGATTTTGGAGGGATTCCTTATGGGGAAAGTAGTTGCAAATATCCTTGTCTGACCAAATATTCATAGGTTTTCTATCCTCTTGTGGTTTTACTTGTTATGCCTATGAGAAAAACCAACAAATTTGTTTTCCAACAAGAAAGCTAATATTTGCAAGGGAGGCGACACACTTTGAACATCCCATCCTTTCCAACTACCTTCATGTGTTTAGAAATATATGTTTGCAAGTGAATGTTTTCCTTGAGAGGAAAACTAATATCAGAGAGGCCTAATTCTAGATTTCAAGATAGCAGAGGGTTGTCGAGGATCCCACCACTCCAAATATTTACCTTCATCCCATTACCTAGAATAAAGGTTAGATGCTCCTTAACGAGAAAGACGGTTGATGATACAAGCTTCCAAATGGGGGATCCTCCCCAATCACAAATAGGAGAATCCAAAGATCGCAGGTGATCTCTGTACAAGTATTTAAATTTAGGAACCTTATTTCACCAATCATCAGCCTGAGAAATTAACCTCCAAAAGTATTTTTCCCCATTTGTCATGTTCACTAGTGATGGATCTCTAATACCTAAGCCACCATGCAATTTGGGAGTGCAGACAATGGGTCGTTTGACTCCAATTTTTAAAGCAAGAAAGACTCCATTTTTTGTTGATAAAATAATTTTTAAAAACCTTTGTGTAGTGAAAATACAATTTTTTCTAAGTTGCCTCACATTTATTGACTTTATGGTTCTATAATAAAGACAAATTAGTTAATTTTTAATGCAATTGTGTGCAATGAAATTAAAATTTTTGTTGAATTGCCTCACCATCTTAAAGCTTTATGGTGTTTATTGTACTAACAATTCGATTAATTCAACAATTTGTAGATTTCTTGATTTCAATTTGAAGTTGCATTCACATTTTTTTGTAATGCATAATGAAGCATGATTTCAACTACGAGTAGCTAATGATTTGTCTTCCACATTGAGGATCGACTCGAATTCAAACTCCCATCCCTCCAATGGCATTACGAGGAGGAAAATGTTTTAATGATCATATGGAAAATTATTATTATTACTATCCAATTTCAAGGTCACGACCAAGCCATAAAGAGAAACAATTAGAATAACATAGGATCAAATCTCGGTGGAACTTTATCTCTATCTTTGATTGTATTTGTTAACAAAAAATAACCAACGACCATAGGTGTTATGGATTTTTTGCTTTGGTAAATATAACAAACAATCAATCACACCACATGCTCTGGAAGAGATTTCAACATCTTGGGAGTTTCAGGTTCGAAACTCATCATTTCCTCTAAGTTCCATATGGTGTTTGATTTGACAAAGCATGAAATGGAAATTATGCTCTACATATGTACAAGAATCCTTGTTGACTTTATGCAACTAATTCACGATAGACGACAACCTGGGGAAGGGAATTTACACAATGGTTATGGCATTACTAAGGATGCTTCATTCTTTCTCGTTGCAAGCTTAAATGACAATGTCATATGTGGGGGGGGAGGGGCACCTTTTACTTCTAAGTCCAAGTACTTCAAGGATGTCCTCAAGCTAGGGCCCAATCCTCCAACTCTTAAAGAACTCTTAAGACTTGCATTCATTGTGGATCAGGCAGATGATATATCAACTATCAAAGTAGATCACCCTATCTCATGTGAATCTAGCAAGGATTTTGAGTTGCATGTAGTTATTTTTCAATTCAACGGGTTTTGGCCATCGACATCTGCGCTTTGGAATTGGGTACATCAGGCCTGAACACTGAATATAGATATATTATTATGTTCATAAGGTTTCTTTGTGGTGAAATTTAAGAATTTATAGGGTCGTGATAGAGGTTTTCGTGAAGGAACCTAGTTCTAAGGTCAAACTAGGCTTTGCATGAAGCCTTATTTTAATTGTTCTAACCTTATTTCCATGCCATATTTTCCCACACCCATTTGGGTTATGCTCCCAAATATGCCCCCTCATGTGCTTCATCAAGATATTTTAGCTAATATGAGTAACTCAATCGGTTGCTTCATTAAGGCAAACACATATATGGTAGAGAAGGGTATTGTTACATTCACATGCATATGTGTTGAAGTAAATATCACTAATGTGTTACCAAATAAAATTCTTCTTAATTGGAAGGGCCTAACTTTTATGCATCCATTAGATTATGAAAATACAACTTTCCATTGTATACTTTATCAATAGCCAGGTCATTTGCAGAATGTGTGCCCTTTTTCTCAAGAGTGCTCCTTTCCTTTGGCTTCTAAGAATAAACCTCGAGGATGGAATGACCCAATTTTTTTGAAGGATTCTGAGAAATCTACAACAAACCATCCTAATAACTCTCTGCACCAAAAACCCTTTACAAATAAATCAAGCCCTTTAGCTTCAACTAAGCCACATGTTGTGTCATCAAATCGTTCGAATGATGGGGTCCATCCCTCTAATTAAGTTGAAGGAGACATAATTTTAGTTTTATATTTTTCAATAAGCAGACACAAACACTTCCATGAATAAGATCAGTGAGATAGTGATAAATAAGCAACTTCAAATGCAGACCCCATAAAATTGAGTTTGACTCAAGAAAACACAATTATTGTACCATATTCATTAGTTCCTAACAACCCCTCGGGGTGGATAGATGTTTACAAGAGGAAAGGAAAAAATAATCCTCAAAGGGATCCATGATCATTACTGGGTTCATCACATAGGATAGAAGGAATGTATGGGCTAGGTAGTAAGTCCAGGGAGGTAGTGAATGTATTGTTGCGTATTGTGCTTATTAGTGTTGGAAATATTGATGTAATTGATATTTTAAGGTAATAATATGATGCTACATTGCTGCACTTTGGTTATTTTATTTTGGCACCATTCCCTAAGTTATTCACGGAAAGCATCTTCAAAATCTACAATAAAAATTCCACTAGAACTGCTAATCTATGCTTGAAAAGGATGGACTACGCCTCTCCAAAATCAAATGTTTGGTGAGGCATTTTAGTGATTGAGTGGTCAATTATAAATAACAAGGTGATGTGAAGAATGCTAGATCATTATACAATATGGAAAAGTTGCAATATGTTTGATTTTTGCTTCTCTAATTGGACTTGGTCACCACTTGCACCACCACCATTACATAGTTTCCTTTGTACACGGTGTCGTTATAACACTTACTTGGATTTGTACCTATAGTGGTACATCAACCTTTGGACTCAGTCACTTTCGCCTCGTGTTCAGAGGAAAGCCATATATGATTATCCCAAAGGGTCCACTCACTAGTGTTTTTTTGGTTACTTCATTTTTTATTTATATGATGGTGCAAAACAGTTATTTACAGAGAAAAATAAAATCTTAGCACATCAAAAAGATAAAATGGATATTGCAAGCCATAATATCGAAGTTTCTCTAACTATTCCATTTTTTGTGGATTGATATATCTAAATGGTACATATGTTATACAAGAAAATCAAGCATGGGCTGGTGGTCAATATAATCTTATAACAAATAGTAACTTCATAATGTTTTTCTATTAAGATAACAAACCATAACCTCACTCATTCAATTTTAACTCCTTGTTATTTTTTTTTTTTTAGTTTCTTAGCAAAAACTAAATGATCATACAACATTTATTATAAATTATTTATTCATTATAAATATTGTTAAAAAGAACCATAACATTAATGTGTTTTGTAAAAATGTTAATAATTAGAGTAACATTTTACCATAATAAGAAGTTATCACTTCATATGTATCTATTAAAAAATATCATTCTATCATAAAGAGAGTGATAAAACTAGCATTTTCATTGAAGGGTGAAAAAGGAACGCTGAAGGTTATGGCCACCAGACTGAGAACGATTTGTGTAGATTCCATTGAATCTGACATACCTTAAATCCAACAACCTCGATTCACTGTGGGATGGCATTTATGACTCTGTCGGAGGTCACTTAAACACGACTCTGTATCAATAAGTGCCTGGGCTTCTAGGGATACGATCCATTGCAAACAAGGTTGAAAAATCCAAGTATCAACACAACCTTTAAGTAAAACTCAAGAACCATTGAAGCTCATCCTTTTTCTACCGTCTACTTCCTGCTTCCTGCTAACGAAGGTCAAAGTGTCATCATCCATAGAACAAAAGTGCATTTCTTCCTCCACACGTTTCTCCCCACAATGATAACTATCCAACTAAACGATTTGAAGAAAAATAGAAAGGAAAAGAACAACTAACACAAGTTATTCATGCAATTAATCCATGCCTTTGAATAAAAACAGTAAGGTCTCTACTTGAGATGCCAATACATGTTGTTTCATTGATGAAAGTGAAAAATTTCAAAGAATGAAAATAATAATGTTTTTAAATATGCCTTTTAACAAGGCTTAACATAGAGGAAAAGAGAGGAAAGCAAAGTGAAGTGAATCAAAGTCCTCTTGTTGGAAACAAGCGCGATTGACAAGTCCACCACAACCACGGAAATTGTGCTTTTAAAAAATACCAAAATAGCTTGAGCTAGTTGTAGCCACAAAACGTGCTAAGATTTGGCTCCTTGCTCATCCTTCAAACCCATCTAGTGACCAAATTATGTTGGGATTCTCATCATCGTTGAAGATGTTGAGGCAAATACAAATCTTGGCAGTCACACACACCTCACAAAAACATGGTGTCAATTCTAGGGATAAGAATAAGAAAGGGTCGCTACCCAAAAAACACCCACTAAAAAGTTAAAAGACAAAAACTAAAATCTTGTTCAAAATTTTCAAAGCAATTAATGTTATATAGTTTATATTTATAAAAAATGTAATTAATAAATTTCATCATCCTTGAAAAAAAGTGATGATCCAAACTATATTTGCAATTTCCATTGATAACTGCCCCAACTACTGGTTTAACAAGTAAGTTATGATAGGTTCTCCCACTATTTAAAAAATATGATAATATTCAATTAAGAAAAAAACAAACAACGTCCATTCTAGACTCTTCTAGATCTCAAGTACCAAGGAAATCAAAGCTTAGCACCTGCTCCTCACAAAATTGAAATTATAAAATGTATAAGGTAATGTCTAGTTTATTTTCATATATTCAAAATCTTATAAAGTATATAAAGATCATTTTCAATTCATTTTGATATTGGAGAAAAATATAACATTTCATTATTCAAAAGGCATTGAATGTATAAGTTTAATATATAATATAAGGTATTTTTTTATATATCTAAATTATGTAATTTTAAAATATATATAGTTGGAAAAATTATCACAAATTTCTTTTCAAATGAACAGTGAGAATAACCATTAATACAAGTTGACTCATAGCCACATACCTTTGAGCATTTACTCTTTAACATATTTCCTTCCCTCAAAAAATACAATCTCCTAACCAAACAAAATTACTTTTTAAACCCACTGTAAACTCATTTATAATCTAACTATAAACACAATGACTATTTGGCTAGAATCCTATTTCCTCACCCATTCATTGTTTATCGTATGACCAAATATACATAATTCACAACCCCACTAACCCCATAACATAGATAAAATCCACCTGGTTAGATAAGCTACAAATCTCTCCAATGACAAATAAGCATGCATAATTCATTTTCAAAGAGTTCAAATCGCCCAAAAAATATTCCAATCCACAACAAACAGGTGTTCGAGTCTGACCGGCTACGTTTATGTTTTCTTTATGGGAGGAGTGTTTTGTATTTGCGAGTGCGAGAAAGAAGATGGCTCAGGAGAATGTGGCGCCCGTGGCAGAGAATGGTAAAGAAAATAGTGTTGTGGCCAAGCTGCCAACATTCACTATCCTAAAACCTCATTTGATTGTGGAAGCCATAAGTTTTTATAAGTGTGTGTTTGGGGCTGAAAATATTGCGAAGTTTCATCATCCCAAGCATAAGGCTGACCAAGAGCTCCCTCTTATCCTTCATGCCCATTTGAAGTTCGATGTTGCTAAGCTTATGGTCTGTGATGAGACCGAGTCATCCGATGCAGAAGTGAAATCGTTGATGGCCCCGAAGGGCACCATATTGATTCTCTATTTGGAGAAGGACAATGTTGATGTGGCAATTAAACTAGTGGTGGAGGCCGGAGCAAATGTAATTGAGGAGGTAGAGGAGCACCCTTGGGGTCAATGATATGGAAAAGTGAAGGATCCCTATGGCTTCGTATGGAGTCTAACTACTCTAATTAAAGAATTTTTTGTAGCTGAGGACCACAAGCAAGCTTAAGCTTATGCTTAAGGTCTGTGTGTTTTGTCTTTAACCTTTTTTCTTTGACTCTACTCTGGCCGAGCTTGGGGAAAATTTATACGGTTTCAATTTTTTAGGCATCTTGACTCCGAAGTTCCATGTAGGGTTTGTACATATTCCCTTCTTTGATACTGTTACAAGTATTTTAAGACAGATTGATGATAACTATTGTTTCAAACATGTAATATTTTGGAAGTTCTTTGAAATCAAGTTCATTATCGCTGTCAGCCTTTAATCTGTTTCTATGGGTGATTTCATGAGCATTGCATGAATGAATGGCTCATCTGAGACACATTTGATGTCATGATTGTAATGCACGCAAAATAATCATCAGGCCTCCTTTGAACATGTTGTTTAATGCTTGTTTTAATAGTAATCGGTAATGGAAGTTTATCGATGTTTTTCCTCGAAGGTATATTATCCATGTTTTGTTTTTGGTAGCTGAGGCTAAACTATATTGATTTGAAATAAAACATGTTGCAGACGCCATAAGTTTTTATAAGCGTGTGTTTGGGGTTGAAAATATTGCGAAGTTTCATCATCCCAAGCATAAGGCTGACCAAGAGCTCCCTCTTATCCTTCATGCCCATTTGAAGTTCGATGTTGCCGAGCTTATGGTCTGTGATGAGACCGAGTCATCCGATGCAGAGGTGAAATCGTTGGTGGCCCTGAAGGTCACCATAGTGATTATCTATTTGGAGAAGGACGACGTTGATGTGGCAGTTAAACTAGTGGTGGAGGCCGGAGCAACTGTAACTGAGGAGGTAGAGGAGCACCCTTGGGGTCAACGATATGGAAAAGTGAAGGATCCCTATGGCTTCGTATGGAGTCTAACTACTCCAATTAAAGAATTTTTTGTAGCTGAGGACCACAAGCAAGCTTAAGCTTATGCTTAAGGTTTGTGTGTTTTGTGTTTAACCTTTTTTCTTTGACTCTACTCTGGCCGAGCTCGGGGAAAATTTATACGGTTTCAATTTTTAGGCATCTTGAATCTGAAGTTCCACGAAGGGTTTGTACATATTACCTTCTCTGATACTGTTACAAGTATTTTAAGACAAATTGATGATAAATATTGTTTCAAACATGTAATATTTTGGAAGTTCTTTGAAATCAAGTTCGTTATCGTTGTCAGCCTTTAATCTGTCTCTGTGGGTGATTTCATGAGCATTGCATGAATGAATGGCTTATCTGAGATGCATTTGATGTCATGATTTTAATGCACACAAAATAATCGTCAGGCCTCCTTTGAACATGTTGTTTAATTCTTGTTTTAATAGTAATCGGTAATGGAAGTTTATCGATGTTTTTCCTCAAAGGTATATTATCCTTGTTTTGTTTTTGGTAGATGAGGCTAAACTATATTGATTCAAAATAAAACATTACATATGCTACAGGTTAGTTTGGTAAGCAGCGCTTAACCAATCCCAACCTTTGTTGCTTTCATAGTTGCATGTGTATGGGGTTGCCTCCTTGGAGGAAACCATCCCTGAAATAACATCAGACATAAAATTACAAAATGTGCTATGGAACCAGTGAAGGTAGAGGTTCTATGATAGTAGATGGAATAATAGAAAACTAGAAAAATATGAGCAACCACGCAGTCACGGTGCGTTTGCATCATCCTTTGTGTTTGGAGCTTCTTCCTTGATATGACAGACATACTCCTGCGCTATAACCTCCTCTTCAGCAATAGGTTGGTGTAGAGGCCTGGAGGCAGGTGCGCAGAAGATGGGGGTGACCGGGTACTCAGCATATGGTACCCGCGTCAATGTGCCATCTGAGTCCATTGTCCAAACGTCCGTGTCTTCCCCCTCTGCCTCCTGAACTGGAAGAGGCTCGGTTTTGCGGGGCCTGGGGTGCTCTTGGTGCACAATGGTGGATTTCCTTGGTTCCCTGCTTACCTCTCTACGTTTCATGGATGGGGGCTTCCTCCTCCTGGTCATGCGCAGGGCTCTGGGGGGCATCCCTAGTGTGACTAGCTGAAGAGGAGCCTTCAAAGGACGCTAAACAGTTATCAAGCCCTCACTGGTAGCGTCCTGGGAACACACCTCGTTGGTCGCCTATGATTGTTCTTTGTCGCAATCTCGGAGCCATGGGATGATGAAACGAAGGGTAGGTGGGGAAATGAGAGGTATAATGAAGGGGTTTAGACCAGAGACAATGAGTGCGCAACAAAGTGCTGATGGGCAGGGAGGTGCGAAAATGGATTTTGTGCAACTGGAAGAGCTTGGTGATGAGAACACACAGTCTGGATAAGCTAGCACAACTAAGGGATTTGAGGTGAGGTGCACATTCACGAAGGTGTGCGACCGGGAAGTATCTGTGCAACGCTGCTCTGGGGAGGGAGCTGCGTAGCAAACAGGGCCCGCAGGTGGGCTGAAACTGAAACAGAAGAGCCAGAAGGAGTAGACTTTGAGTAACACTATACAAAAGGGTTTCTCATTTTGTAGGCCTATGGCACAAGTTCAGATGTTGAGCATTATTATGACATGCTTACAGGGGCATGCTGCTACAGATTTCATGTGGGAGCTTGTACTTCGACTTATGGTAGAGTGTCATATCCATCTGGGAGCTCATTCAAATGCTTGTAGCTGAGAGGAACCACACAAGGTGGTTACTAGCTTTGCGTATCTTCTAGATGCCTTGCCTTTGTCATCTCATGCGAATTATTGCAGAGAGGTGGATCTGCTTCAAGTGAAGGCCTGCGTAGCAGATCTTCATCATCTCGAGCGTGGGAGGGGCGGTGTCCATACGTGTGTTCCATATCATCCACATCCGGGGATATTATCCTTGTTATATTTATTTAATTTAATAAATTATTTTGATGTCCTACTCGATTGCAGCTATAATACAGGAGCGGTTGAACATGGTTTCAGGTCACAATCTTGAAATCAATGTGACATGTTACAGTGAAATCAATTTGAAATTTTGTATAAAGTATAAAAACACAGATTTGCCTCAAACTCTAAATTGGTCCAATATATACATACAAATTAGCAGATTGCAATTGTGTTGCAACCTCTCCGTAGCTTCCACTCTGAACACTCTCATATATGCCCACATTAATTTGTGGATTATTCCCTTCCAAGGCTATCTAATTTTGTCGATCATGCTTTCTTAGTCTCAACCACATTACTAGATTCCAAGTCACTTCCAAGTTTGATGGAAGGTGGAGATGAAGGAGCTGCCATTATTGAATCGTCCCTATAAATTTGGAAAGACTGAACATCATTTGCTGTAATACTCGTTTCTTTCCGTAACATCCATTATGGTGCTTTCCTCTAGCTGGTAGAACCTTGTCTGTTTTTTGGATAATGCACAAAGGGGAGAGTGTCGACATGAAGGACAAGAAGCATTGGAAAGAATTCACGTGTCTATGAAATCTATGTGGAAATTGTGACATCATTCTGGTAATACTCTCACCCTTTCTCCTTCCATGAAATCTGTCAGGAAAATGGGGAAATTCAGGGCTTTGAGGGGATAGCCTGTGTGGTAAATTCTAGCTGGAAGTGCTTCAAAATCCTTTTTCTCGATGCCAGTTTGAGTTCTTTTGAAATCCATATTGGGTGATGCCTCTAACACCATTTGCCTGTAGAGCAGTATACAACATAGCAGGGCAATGAAACCCAAACAAATAGGATTGAGAGGAATAAGCTGCCTTGATGACGCCTAAGCCGACTCTCGCATTATCAAAGCAAACGGTGACAGAGAACGATGTGTCAAATTTTCGAACGATGAAAAAACATGTATCTTTTTTTCAGTGGATAGAGGACAATGAAAATGCAGTTGTGTGATTGGTTGGGGTGAACAGTGTTTGCTCACCCCAACCACGTAGAGATAACACCTTTCAACATAAAAATGTTCTCTCGCTCTATCCATAAATCATAATTATGTCATTTCACTTTAATTATGATCGTGTGATTAAGTTGGTGTTGTGACGCACGTAATAATGAACATACATAACATGACATCCTTTATTGTATCTATGGTGTTGTAATCTTAATCTTTACATGTTAAACTTTCATTAATTATCTAAATTTGTTTGTATTTAATTTGATGTTGTGATTAACATTGGGTGTTTAACTCTAAGAAATAATACAATAGAAGATAAAAAATAAAAGTTCAAAATGCTTATATGAAAAAATCGCATTAGTTATTAGTCAAGTTAATATTTTTTTAATATTAATAATGAAATAAATTTAATAAATTTATTTATTGGAGGTATAGGTAAGAGGTATGTCTCTTTTACATTGATTTGTAGGAATATGAGACATGAGACAGACAAAATGATAAATTATTAACTAGAATGTTAAGTTCATCCAAATCAACAACTCACTTCGCCAATGCAATATGTATAGTATGTGTTTCTCTACATAATAGGTATAATCACATGTTTTAATGTTGAGAATGTTTTCTAAATGTTGATACTCTGTGTTGAACTTCACCCTAAGAACTAAAGAGGGAAACAACTTAAGAAAGTTCAAGAAGTATAGGTGAAAAATAGCAGTGCACTACAATGAAAAGGAATCCATGTGAGTAGGAGCAAAGTTCTTTAAAGAGTACTCTAACAAAGACAATAACTTTGAGCATGAGGTACCTTTTGTGAATTCTACAAAATTAAGGTTCCAAAGAAAGTGAAGGTGGTTCTACTTCCATGAATAAACTAAGGAGAGGGAAACTACATACAATAAAATAAGAGTGGTTTATTTCATGTTTTGCACACACATGTAGTATAGAATGGCACACAAGTACAATGAATCAACGAGAGCCATAAGCATTAATAGGAATTGCTCAACTTTGCATCCACAATATATGAAAGGAATCAATGGCAATTGTAAAATTTGGGGATCTATAACAACACTGTCACATACATACCACATTGAAGATTAGAGCCACTATTATCATTTCCCACTAAACAAACACCACTTCTTGTAGCTTCATCAATGATGAGTTAAAGAAAGGAGAATCAGGTTCCATGAGCATAGTATTTCAATCACAATGATATGTCGGTGCAAAGTGCAACAAGAATCAAGTGCTTTTTCTCCAAATGCATAAGTGGATCATGCTTAGATAAAAAGTTCACTTAGTTAATCTTGAAAAGAAGCAAGAACTGAGCATGTGTGTTGTATCTTGTTTGCTTGGTTGAATTAAATGTATGAGAAAGAGAAGAGATGGTGTGGCCATAGAGAAAAGGTGTGTCAGTAGGGATAGTGACATGACAGTAGGGGAACTGACAACATGCTCACGAACAAGCAATGGGGCAACCAAATGGTGGGGTGGCCAAAGAGTTTCAAATAGTTTCAAACGTATCAACTATAAAATGTATCTAGCATATACTAACATTTAACATTTGACGAGTAATGCTAGAATTGGTTCTACCATTACTTCAATTTGGAAATATATGAATAAAATATATGTGTTTAACCTAAGAAATTAATGAACAATGTGCAACGGTGGAGCAATGCCTCAAGAAGAGTCGAAATAATACCTTAAATGTAAAATGACCAATCAAAGAATACAAAAATAAAATCAGATAAAATCAAAGTTTTAAGAAAAAATTAATTGAACCAGTGATATCAAAATCAATCAAAGGGATTAATAGTCGGTCAACATGATGTTAGTCACTAGATACTTATGCCTTCTGCAAGTACAATAATTTGCTTCTTGTAAAGAGGAAGATAAGAGCTCGAAGCTAATATGAAATGTCATGGAGAGGGATATATTGAGACGAGAAAAATATTATAAGGTGCAGTACATTTTGTAAGGGTTGGAGAATGAGGTTTTCCACATTGCACAATCATTATGATATTAATGAGTACAACCATTGTTAGTAACTTTGAGTTGATGAATACAAAGTAAACATTGAAAACAACATTGTCTAAGAGAAGCTTGAAGCCATAGAACTTGTCAACAACACACTAGATATAACACCTTGCCTTTTAGTATACAGGAACCATAAATATCAATATAGTGACATTGACATAAATATGCCCTAGTCTGGGTAGTTGCCATTTATCATTAGTATTGATCTCTACCATGGTTTTAAGGTTAAATTGCCTCGGAAGGGAGGGATTGTGGTGGCACCAAATTAGTGGTGTGAAATATATGACTTTATCCTACTTGCTTATCTACATACATATGGCCTTGGGTGCTAGGATTAATTCTCCCTAACACATCTTAATTCTTTGAGTTGAAGCATTTTAAGAAGGAAGGGCATGTTATGTTACCATAATGAATAACTAGAATACTAATGGACACAATGCACGTGCTTTATTTTTATGTTGTAGTAGTTGGGTTGCATAGGTTGTTAATGTGTAAAATGTATTAATAAAGGCCATTTTTACATGGCTATACCCACTTATGTTAAAAAAGTGACCAATAAGCACTGCTAGGAAACAAGCTTTTACCAAAGAAAAGTTTTTAAAGTTCCTCATTTAATGTTAGTAGCCTAATTTTCCTCACCTAATTTGTCATGAGTTTTATTTACCTTATGCATAATTATTGACAACTTTAACCCTCATTCCCATCATTTCCATGACCATGTGACCTTAGTCTTTCTACCACAAGTTAAGTCAAACCATGAAGTTTGTCCAAAAACTCAAAGCACATCATATCCTCAAATCTCCATGCATGCATTACACTTAAAATGCATTAAATTGTGTGTTTGACCCCCAAAATATTAAATTATTGTCCATTTGGCTCATTTATGATTTGTTCCTTACAAATTGTCGTAGTGGCCTAAAAGTGGACCTCATTAATTCATATTTTCAAAAAAAAAAGTCTTCATGGTTATTCTTATCCCATTACTACACGAATGTAATGGAGTTGTTCTTATATATATTCACCCTAAAAGGTCCACTATTTTTCCATATAAAAAAAGCCATCAAAGTCACCCATATTACCACCAATCCATTGCAAGGTTATGTTGAATTTCCTTTAAAAACACAAACACCATCAATTTTTTCTTTCCACCAGTAAGGAACACCATTATTACTATTAACAACTTGGAAGAGAGCATACAAGGATGCAAACGGCTCCATTCTCTCTGAATTTTTTTCCAACTTGATGAATGCCGGTCAATTGTATCTTTCGTTACATTATTCAAATTTTCATTTTCTATCCAATTTGTTCGAATTTGATTCTTTAAATTGTGACTGAACCTATTTATAAAATAGAATCTATTGAATAAATTTTCCGAATACCTGGCAATTTTATACCGAATTGATTCATACCAACTCAAAGCTTCAGTTATATAATTGTTAAAGGGAGTTCCTATCTCCCTTGAAGTGGCTTTACGGTCCATCCTACTCCGTCAACTACTTCAAGGTGTTGTTTTACAAGTCTCTTGTTAATGCAATTTATAAAGTAATTAATATTCTTTGTTCTATCCCCTGTGTTGAGACTACGGGAATGCATGTGCTAGTTTATTTACCTTCTTTTGCATGAGATAATGAGGAATATTTTTGCTCTTTAAGTTTTTGTAAATGATTTAATACCTAATTTCCACAAACTCTAAGTAGGCATATTTTGCTAAATTTTAGTGAAAATACACCAACACCAAATTAGCAAGTCCATTGGGAAAGAAACCATAATTTTCATCCTTTGTTGTGGGTGTACCCCATTAGGGTTTTTATGGTGGTTTAACTTTCCTTGCATTTTATTTTTGTTTTCAACTTGTTGTAGCCATCAAGTTCAAGTGACCAAGGCAAGAAACCTTTAGGTTTGCCTCAACCATAGTTGTTTTTCATAATTTTTTTAGTTTCAATTTACAACGCACTTTTTTCCTTAGAAAAGCACATGGCCACACTTATTCTTAGTGATAGTGTGAATGAGCCATAAAGTAGCATAGTTCTTCTACAATCTATTGTGTTCGCATTACTTCTTAGTTTCAACCTAATTTATTTATTTATTCTTAATATTTTTAATTTGTACGCACAATTCCCTTTTCTATTTGCTTTCAAATTTTAATTATTTGTCGAGTTTTCGTCTTAAACATAGTAGGTTGGGAAAAGGGTTTTAGTATCCTTAACACCTACCACCTTTAGGGTTTTGATTGGAAATCTTGACCTATTTCATGTTTATTTGGTATTTCAAAATTGGTTTTGAGGTTGATTTTCCTTTATATTTTCTTGAAATCTCATTGTTATAGTATATGTTGCCTCACCTATCATTATATGCATTTATTGGTGAGTGCAATATTCCTTTCCCCTATGTAGACCTTATTGGAAATACTTAGAGGGGGTTGAATCAATATTTCTCTTACAATTAGTTAATTTTTAAAATTTTAGAGCATGAACAAATGAACAATAATCAACAACACATCGCAAGAGCAGTACACAACAAATTTTTAGGTGGAAATCCTTCTGGGAGAAAAACAATCAAACACTTTTCTAATATTTGTGATTACAATAATGATTCAGCTCCAACTGAAAGGGAAGCCCCAACTCCACGGTATTCTAGAAAATCATTCAAGTTTAACATGTAGCTCCAACTCTTGAAAGGATGCTCCTGCACCTTGGTCTTACTGTTGAGAAATTAGGGATTTTATTAAAATTTCTCTTCTTGATAATTACTTGTGATTTCATTATGATTCTTTCATTTAGATCTTATATTCAATAGATTATTATGTTCTTCATCAAGTCAATTATAAAATTCGTAAGAGACACAAATATTTAGGCTAGCAAGCCAGGGCCAAAACCTCTCCCTCTTGTAGAGGAAAAATCGAAATTAATTCTCCTTATAGATCTTCAATTGACAAGTACCATAACCATGACACATAGCCTTGACACCAGTATGCCTCCAAGACCCTTGTCACTTGCTCTTCTTGGCTCCTTATGTTGATCTTCCTTTTCTGCACTGCATTACACCACACTTGTAATATTCCAAAATTTTCCTACAATAAATTGGAATATTAATTTTTGCTGATTTCACCTAGGAGGAAAATAAATGGGTAAGGAGGCCCATGCATAATAAAAATATCAGTAAAATCCCTCATATTATGAAAAGGTATCACCTTTAGAGCTGGTTTTCACACCCTCATATGTGAATAGGATCATTTGCAAGTGGACAAGGTCAAGTTTGACCAAGTCAACAACACTGGGATAGAAGGTGGAGAACACTTAGAGAAATAGTGCAGTATGAATGGGAAGAGGTTTCTTTGGTGGAGGAAACCATAATGAGTTGGACCCATGGTGAGAGGGGTCTCACATGTTTAAAAGGAGGGCAAGGCAGCCATTGTTTCTCATGTTGAAGATTATTGATTTCTTGTATGTTTAGACTTTGTGCATTCTCCTGCTGTTCAGCAGAGTTCCAGTGCTGCTTAGCATAAGGTATTCTTGTTTAACAATTCCTTCTCCTTCCAAGAGAGGCCTATTGAAGGAGTTTCTCGTCATTTTCTCCACATCTAGGCTTGAGGCCAAGCCACTTGCTCCAGCTATAGCGTTATTTCTACTCAAGTATAAAGTTGTGTTGCAGGGTGTTGCAGTGGAGGTTCTACAATACCACTTTCGGGGCTATTTTTCAGAGGAGGGAGTCTCCTTACCTTTGGAGGATCAGTGAGGGAGAATTTGAACTGATTCCCATCATCTTTGGCATCAGCCCAACTATTTTTCATCACCTACAGCATAGTCCCTCTCATTGACTGCGTTATTTTCATTGAGTATCTGCAGTGAGGGTTGCAGTATTGGTTTGGAGGGTCAGATCTTCAGTGTCAGGATCAACCTTTCACTTGGAAGATCCCTTGGAGGAGGTATATTTAGATGGCGCATCATCTTCAACTTTCTTCATTCATTTCCAGTTTCTGAGTTGCAGCTACTGCCCAACAACTCCGGTATTTCTGCAGAATTGCCATTTTGTACTTGTTTCAGCCAATCCTTTTAAGGATTGTTGTATTATTGTTTTCAGGGGTTGAGAGCTTTCTCCCCCATTTATTTGAGCCATATATTGTCATATCCATGTATTTTCATCATTTTGCAGCAGTTCTCCATAATAGACTATGTTGTCATAGCCTGGGGTTTCACATATGTAGCAGTATTCTTCATTTCCTTGTACATGTATTGTTGAGGCTTGCATTGCCTAACTTGAGTGCTTGTTTCCTCAAGGATTTGTACTTTCTTTACTGCTATAACATCATTTGTTGGCTATATGTATCTTCATCTATTCAAACTCTATACAAAAACGTTGTTGCTTTACTGGATGTTATTACATTTGCTGTAGTCTCTTCATCGGGCATTTTCTCAAGACAACTAGGTGTGGGAGACCTGTTTAACCCACATAGAGGGATTTATTTGGAGCCTCCTCTTGGATTTTGGCCTTAGATACATTGATCTAAGGGATCTAGGTCTTGGTTTCAAATCCTGTAGCAGCCATTCCTGGAAAATGCGTTTTCCAGTCATGCCTTGCTAGCTGTTCCAGATTTGGAATATTACAACACTCCTAAGTCTCCTTATTACTACAACCCAAGACCATATATGTGATACTTCTCTTGTTGTGATAGGCCTTGGCCTTCCTGAAGTGTATCTGAATTCTAGTAGCCCATGACTGATATTATTTATGTTGTGATCACCTTCTTTCTTCGCTGTGATTATCCTCAGACTTTCTTAGATCTTTGTATCATAGACTGGACCCAAAACAGAGATGAGTGAGCTCTTATCCATTTAATGACAATCCTTCTTTCTTCACACTTATTGCAAGTTTGTTCTTCACTGAGGTAGCCTTTTACCTACCTAAGGTATGTGAGGTAAGTAGAACCCAAAACAGAGCTAGAAGATCCATCTTTCCTTCGTTTCTTATCTTCTAGTATTCACACCGATTTACGACCCCTTAACTCACACTTTATTTCAGAATTGATGGTCTCCAAATGAGGTCGTAGTCCCTCCTTTATATAGGGACTGTCTCTCCTATATATGCCGACATGTCTTCTTATGGGTAGGACGACTTCATCAAGGGGTATTTACAATATACTTTGAGCCGACCTTCATGGAGCATAGTGGAAAGGGTTTGGAGCATATATTTACATCAATAATTTGTCTCTTGTGCAAGTGTAACATCACTTAATATACATGAATCTAAATTATATTTATGACAAGATGAAAAATCCCTAAAGACATCAAGAAGAAGTCTTTGACCTATAATAAAATCTCCTTTCTCATGAAACCCATGAGGCAAGCATTACAAAATGCATATTATTATATTTGTCCTCTTCATTACATAACTTCATAATTACAAGTCATTATGAAGACCAAACCTAGTTACACTTTTCAACGCTCCCTCTTAAATAGGGAGGTATTAATAATGGTACATGGTCACTCTCAATCTAAAGAATCTCATAATAAAAATCAAATTAGTAATCCCATATGTATAGCATCATATAAACCAACATTGTCATAGTGCAATGCCTTGACTAACAACTCCATCTCTTCACAATATATTTTAGCTCCAATGATGGCGATACCAATGATGAATAAACACCTACATCATTGTCTCTCTTGGATCATACCCCACCTGGGTTCACTCAGGGTATGTCCACTAGGACTATTCTTATTTTGGATTCCCATTCATCAAAGAATATCAGTTCTCTATGACTAATCTTATCTTGGATACCCTAATACATCCTCAAGATTATCAGATGCCAGATGATTACCCAATCTGCCATTCTTCCTTCCCAAGTGAAGACCAAAATGACATGTCTATCTCTCCCTCTCAACTAGGGAGGACATATTCCACAAATTAATGTACTCATTCATATACAAGGAATGTACCTAAGCTCATTCTCGGCTTAGGAATTACCAACTTTCTTCTAAGTAAGAAGCTCATTACCAGGCTCCCTCTTAAACAAGGACCTACAACAGTAATGATGAAAGCACGTAGCTTCTCATGAAGAACTCCTTCCTTGAATGTCATGAATTTCTTTGTTTTTGAGGAATATTAATCTTTGAGATCTCTTCATAGGCATGGATCATCCATCACTATCATCCAAGAGTCATGTCCTCTATTAGAAAGTGATCCATCAGTCTTTTGTAATATTCCCAAATGGGGAATGCAACAATACAATACAGATATGAAGGAAAATAACGCAGATCATCAAAGACAGAGCAGGAGGCCAATATGGAGACCTTTGAAATGTATTTACAACAGCAAAATAGATGTACAATATGGCCCATAAGATGCATAACAGGAAATACAAGTCTCCAATAGAAGAAAATCCTCAAAAAGAGGTGCTGCAACCATATATTAAGACTGGAAATTGCCTTACAACGTTATTTTATTGGCCTCCAAACTTCTATAGATTACACTTTAGATCTAGAGAAAATAAGTGCACGAAAATTCAGATCTATAACAGATCCATACACTATACAGGCTCTTCTTCAGAATCCCCTTCGGGTTTTCAACATTACACCATGTACAACTTGTAGATCTGAGTTTTAAGACTTCAAATCTGTAGAAATATTCAGATCTAGAATTGGATCTGATCTGGTATGAACAAGGGAATGATCCCCTCCAATGGATCTCCAAAGTGAAGGGCAGATCCCCAACACTTGAAAACCAACTCTTCAGATGGTGTGCCAAAACACCCTGCAACTGCACCTATAGGAATAACGCAGATCTGGAAGTAAAACTGCGCTGTAGGGTTTAGAATGTGGTTGGCCACATGCCAAGATCATAAAATGAAGCTCAGTACATCCAATACTCTCCTCCCAATGGATTAGAACCCTCCTCCACTGAAAATGAGCACTAAAATGGCCTAGTTTTGAAGAGATCTAGCCTCCACTTGCTGCAGCTTGCAAAGACAACCAAACCCTCAACATGATCTACGTTGTAGTTGAAAGAAGAAGCTTGGCCTTCAACCAGATAGTGGACAATACAATGCAAACTCTCCCAAGAGCTACTCAATGGGAAGAGGTGGGATTCCCGACCAGGAAAACCCAATGCTAAACATTATTATTCTCAGCTAAACAACAAGAGAATGAGATATGTCTAAACAGACAATATACTCAGAAAAATATCATATCATCAACAACCTTCTCATGCTGCCATCCTCTTCCTTTTATAAGTTAAGAGTTTGCAAACCCTAAACCACCTCCAATGAAATCACTCCTCTCACACAAAGCATCTCCATCTAGAATTGCGATGTGCCTCATTGATGGCCACTCCTCCATGACAACGTTGTAGATTTGGTCAAGGTTGACCCAGTCAAAATATTCTAGCCCCTTTCACACCTAAGGGTGCTTGATTTAGCAGCCAATATTTAGCCTTTTTACATTTGGCATGGATTTATTATTTATTAAGGAGTATTATGAACCACCTTTGCACTTTTATTCTTCAAACAAAGAAATAAAACAAAATGAATATTCTAATTAGCTCACGACTAATTGGGAATATTACAGTCCTCCCCTCCCAAATGTTGCTTGTCCTCAAGCAACTGATAAGGCGAGTGCTGCAACTCTTCTCCTCCTCCATTGGTGACACCATCATGTGATAAGCTTCCTCCATAAGCTAAGTTTTCACCAATCCAACCCTCCATGAATTTCTCCTCCAAAGTTCTCATGAGATGCAAATAATCCATCCCATAAGGAGACAATAGCTCAAATGAAACAAACATGGTCTGCCCAATGTTCTCCATAAGATACATGGAGAATCTCCATCCCATATGGCACATGCATACCTCCCATCCTCCCTCCATACATTCCCATAAAAAGTACAAGTACATCATCAATGCATGGGATAAAAACTACATATATAGAAACAAAAATTTGTGCATATGGAGGTGGGTCATAGTCCCACATGTGGAACCAACGTAGTGCATCTCCTGCCTGCATCAGATCAATATGTGGTAAGTGGATTCCCCACCACTTACTTTCGGCCCATGTCATCTCACTATGGCTGAAAGTGTGAGATATATTTGGTGCTTTAGGAATGCACCCATCATGAAATAGAATCTCCCTTTGTTCTCCAAGGGAGTGGCCATGTTCAGAAATTTTTGTGGCCCAAATTTGGCCATGAATTTTATAAGGTACAATACTCCTCCTTGGAGTCATGGCCTGCATAAACATGGTGAAATAATGCAAACAATAATCAAATGAAACAATATTTACATGAGCATATTTTTCACCAAAATTTCTCATCAAACAAATGGAATGGTGCATAGATATATCCTCTTCCTCAAAAGGAGAAAGAGATGGCTGAATTAACCCATCCATAGAGTTATGTTGCTGCCCCATCTCCACATGGTACATGCATCTTTGAAAATGCTGATATAGTACTCCTTCAAAGCCCTTCCAAGTGTATCTCCTCGTAATGATGTTGTAGAATTTCATGGAGTATGTATGGCTGAAACAAAACTCTTCATAGGCCCTTTGTAGTAACTTCTTGTTGAGCTTGGAGGCTCTAGACAAGAAGATCCTACCATGATAATAGATTACTCCTTCTTGGACTATGTAGCCCTCTTCATGCAACTGGTCATCAAGTATCATGCAAGTGTGAAGATCCTTGGAATAATCCACCAACAGTTGGGATTTCCAATATGGATCTAAATTCCCCAACAATGACAATGTTGATGATCTATCAACTGAAATGTATGTCATGTGGTTGCTCTCCTCCTTGACATCCCCCATGCCAAATGTATAAGTTGGAAGGTCATTCCTTCCACGCATCTCCTCCTTGACATCTCCCATGCCAAAGGTATGTGATGGGAAGTTGATATTCCCTCCTTGCGGCCCTTCTTGCATATGCACATGCTTAAATGAAGATGGAAGTTCTTGGAAGTTCGTCTCCCATGGAAGGCTATCATCCATCCAAAACCTCCTTGGTCTTCCCAAAGTATGCATGTGTGACTACCATCTTCTGCCATGTATGGAAGATCTCTCTTCAAGTGAGATCATCTTCTGAGTCTCCATAGCCAAGGACGACTCCCCTTGCCCCATGATGGTGCCATCCTCCAATCTTGCAGCAGTTTCTCTCAGCGCAGTATGAGATGAGAGAGTGGATAATGGTGTTATTGGAAGAGTATCTCCCTCCTCCTGGAGCTCATCCAACACTCTCAGCACTGTGTTGTGGTCTTCTAATGCTCCCTTCCTTCTTGGATCTATGAATGGAGCATCAAGATGTGAGACATCTTTCATCAAATCTAAATCAGGCGGCCTCCCTGGTGGTTTACCACAAGATAATGATGTATCCTGGATCATCCTCATATGCATAATAGATGGGATCATCATATCCCTGCTTCCACTGTGCAAATTCATCTCTGTTTCTTGTGTGGAAGTTGCATGATAATTGGGTATCACTCGTAAGGATGCAAGAGTGCTTCTGATTGGAGTAATTGCTCCATCCTCACCTCCTTGTGGTGGTGGATCATCTCCTACTATGTCAGCGTTGTGATCCCTCCTTTGTTTTGTCTCATTGCCTATCAACATAAACACATGCTGCTCATGATCTTCATATGTAAGATCCTTTGGGACTTCTTGCAAAGATGCAAGAGTTCCTCTAGTTGAAGCAATCACTTCATCTCCATCTCCAAATAGAAGTATATCTCCTCGTGCTGCCACAACGCTCGAGGATCTTCCCAACTCTTCCTCTTCCTCCTCATCATCAATGGAGAATACCTCATCATTAAAAGATCCTTTATCTTGACCTCCTCTTGAAAGAGAAATCCTCATGTCTTCTTCTTGAGAAGAAAGCTCTTGCTAAAGTGGGGCCTTTTCCCTTGGCAAAGCATGTTGCAGATATTTAGCCCCCTCAATAATGTTCTAAAATGGAGTTGGCTTCATGGATCCTTCCAACTCATGCAAAGGTTCTGATTTCTTGGTTTTGGTTTGCTCTCCCAAGGAAGTTTCAGATTGTTTCAAATCAAATATTTTCACTAACCTCGTAGTGAACTTTGCATAAGTAGATATATTTGTATTATTCAATGAAGAAGATTCAAATAACCACCAGGCATAAGACTTACCTCCAAGATGCAGTGCTGCTACTCTAATGGCTTCTTCTTCTGAAACTTAATGCAGTTGGAAATATGTGTCTAGCTTCCTTACCCAAGACTTGGCTGTGCTCTTGGGTGACCCATCAAAAGTAGGTAGAAAGAATCTACCCAAAGTGTGTTGCATGCACCCTCTTCTTCTATTGTAGTTGCTGGGTCTTCTCTCTTCTTTAAGTTGAAAAAACCCTTGGAAGCTTAGATGCTCCCTGAATCTTCTAGACTGAGATTCATATTCTTGGAGATAATCACTCAAAGTCTCCTCCTTTGGTGTATCTTCTTCTACTTCTTCTCTTGTTAAGAATGTAGGCATGCTAGAACGTTGTAGATCTGATTGTGTGGTTGAATGCTCACACACATAATATGAAGAACTGGTGCTTTCTTCATGTGGAAATCTTCTTGAGGGATCTTCATTTCTTTCCCTCCTCATTCCCTTGATTTCTCTTTTAAGCTCATGCATATTTTGGAAAAGAGTTTTTGAGAAATCCTTCTTCTTCATCCCTCCAGATAAAGGGGTTTTACCCTTGTTTTCTTTGTCATTTGTGTAATCAAACTCCTTCTATATTTTCTTTAGATACCTCTTCTCTCTGTCAGTAAGAGGCCATTTTTCTTCAAAATACATATTGGCTTCTTAGAAAGCATAGGATGTGCCAAGATGATGCTCTGATACCACTTTAATATTCCCAAATGGGGAATGCAACAATATAATACATATATGTAGGAAAATAACGCAGATCATCAAAGACAGAGAAGGAGGCCAATATGGAGACCTTTCAATGTATTTACAACAGAAAAATAGATGTACAAGATGGCCCATAAGATGCATAACAGGAAGTACAAGTCTCCAATAGAAGAAAATCCTCAAAAAGAGGTGCTGCAACCATATATTAAGACTGGAAATTGCCTTACAACGTTATTTTATTGGGCTGCAAACTGCTGTAGATTAAAATTTAGATCTAGAGCAAATAAGTGCATGAAAAGTCAGATCTATAACAAATCCATACACTATATAGGATCTTCTTCAGAATCCCCTTGGGGTTTTCAGCATTACACCATTTATAACTTGTAGATCTGAGCTTTAAGACTGCAGATATGCAAAAATATTTAGATATGGAACTGGATCTGGTCTGGTATGAACAAGAGAATGATCCCCTCCAATGGATCTCCAAAGTGAAGGGCAGATTCCCAACAATTGAAAACCAACTCTTCAGATGGTGTGCCAAAACACCCTGCAACTGCACCTACAGGAATAACGCAGATCTAGAAGTAAAACTGTGTTGCAGGGTTTAGAATGTGGTTGGCCACATGCCAAGATCATAAAATGAAGCTCAATACATCCAATTCTCTCCTCCCAATGGATTAGAACCCTCCTCTACTGAAAAGGAGCACTGAAATGGCCTATATTTGAAGAGATCTAGCCTCCACTTGTTGCAACTTGCAAATACAACCAAGCCCTCAATAGGATCTGCATTGTAGTTGAAAGAAGAAGCTTGGCCTTCAGCCAGATAGTGGACAATACAATGCAAACTCTCCCAAGAGCTACTCAATGGGAAGATATGGGATTCGCGACCAGGAACACCCAATGCTAAACAACATTATTCTCAGCTAAACAACAAGAGAATGAGATATGTCTAAACAAGCAATATACTCAAAAAAATATCATATCATCAACAACCTTCTCATGCTGCCATCCTCTTCCTTTTATAAGTTAATAGTTTGAAAACCCTAAACCACCTCCAATGAAATCACTCCTTTCACACAAAGCATCTCCATCTAGAACTGTGATGTGCCTCATTGATGGCCACTCCTCCATGACAACGCCGTAGATTTGGTCAAGGTTGACCCAGTCAAAATATTCCAGCCCCTTTCACACCTAAGGGTGCTTGCTTTAGCAACCAAGATTTAGCCTTTTTACATTTGGCATGGATTTATTCTTTATTAAGGAGTATTATGAACCTCATTTTTACTTTTATTATTCAAACAAAGAAATAAAACAAAATGATATTCCAATTAGCTCATGACTAATTGGGAATATTACATCTTCTCATATGGTCTAGCTTCATGCCATGCTACTTTCCTTCGAACCATATTTCTTCCAAGGATCTTTCATCCTGCCATATGGTTTTCAACCTGTGGAAGACATATACTTCCCTTTGGCAGCCCTGCATAAGCTCATAAGATATTATTTAATTATTAATATGAACTTTTAATTAAAAAGTTACCTTAGTGATGATCTTTCATCATGACATATTTTTGTAGGCATTGACATCCTTGTTTACATATTGACACATCTCTTAAAGTTATGTATTTTCAAGGGTCTCCATCTTTTCCAGAATTCTATCAGAGTCTACATTTCTTCCCTGGAGATTTTCTAGTCAAGTATTCTTCCTTGGATGTTGACTGCTTTTTATCATGGTTGCACTTCTCACGATCTCTTCCTTTCTTTCTCCACACAATTTTATTTCATTCCCAGGAGCTTCTAATATACAGTTCCTTGATTATATACAAACACCTCATATTCCATATGAGTACATATTATGTTGATTTAATCTAGTGTGGATCATGCCTTTTGGAAACCTATGCATAAGAGGAAATTCTATTTTCTTTTGATCGTACTTCTAAAGATATAAGTATCCTACCTGCAACCATATCACATGACTTCATAACATCCAATGTAAGCATAAATATACATGTACCTCAGTTCCTTTCCTTTTGAGTCATCTTGCAACAGGTTTCCTTAGAATGAGAGAGTTTCATTCTCTTGAACTACTTCATCATTATGTCATCATATCCTAATCCTAAAATTCTACAAGTTAGAATTCTGGATGAAACCTTTTGCTTTATTTCTAACCATTAAATCCAAAGAGGACTTCATTATAAAAATGTCAGCACTTGCTTCTATATTGATTAATGAATGATGAACCATGATTTAGATAATTGTTTTCTTATAAATGTTATATACAATGAGGTTCCCGTGAGCCACTTTATCTCATAGCATAGATGTCACATAAATGTGTTTCAAACATCCTACTATGACAGGTACTCCTTCTTTAATGCTTCTATCATGATGACAATTTTAAACTGGTGTATCTATCTAATATACAATGCTTCCTAACATATTATTTTACAACCGGCAGATAACTCTTAAAGAGGAAGGTGATCTCAATCATAGTAGATATCTTTCACTTCTTCTTTCTCAGGTTTCTTTGAATCTAGTTCTTCCATTTCTCTGGCGACATGGGCTTCCTCCTTTTTCCTCTTATCCTTATTAGTTTTGGGACAATCCTTTTTATAGTGCCCAATTTCATTACATCCATAACATCGTATCTTATCCATGTTTCTCCTTTTCTTTTGAGGACCAAACTTACCTAATCTTCCCTTTCTTCTTGACATGGCAGCATAAGGTTGATTCTATTCATCCGATCCTATATCAATTTTAGATTTTAATCTAGTCTCTTCTATATTACATAGAGACCATAGATCATGGAATGGTGTTGCTTCTTTCTTCGTATGGATGCTTGAAGTGAAGTTTCCCCATCCCTCCGGTAGAGCATTTGGCACCACTATAGTCATTTCTCTATCAGACATTACTTATCCCAATTCCCGCAGCTGATCTCGCATTTCATAAATATTCATAAAATATGAAGTGATTCCTTCCTCTTTTGACCGCTTCAACTTGTATAGTTCTTGTCTCAGATACATTACTTCCCCTGTAGTACTCATAGAGAATGGATCTACCAATTTGTCATATATTTCTTTTGAAGATTCTAGTTTTGATATATAGGGGATGAGAGAGTCCTTTATGGATTCTATAAGAATCCTCTGGGCTCTTATGTCTCCCTTCATCTATTTGGCATGAGCTTGTGCATTTTATTTTTAAGGTCTAGTTGCTAACCCTTTGATGTAGTCCATGAATTCATTCTCAATAAGATCTAAATCTGTCATTTTCTTCCATGCAAGAAAGTTAGAAACCCCAACCAGTTTGTTGCTTTCTTTACAAAAATTCATTTTGACAGATTCAGATGAAGTCATAAATATACTTGCTTGAGTAGATTATTTTCTGCCTCTACTGGCTTCTTCCTTGTTTATGATATAGATAATAGTAGAAGCTCCCTCTTAGATATAATTCTTTAATAGTGGTGTAAAGAAGTAGATTAACTTGGATCCTTGATGATGATGGAGATTGAAGATGGCTTTGATGATAGTTCCAACAATGTTGACTTGGCTTCAATCATGAGATCGCTTGAAGATAACAATCACCTTCTTGATCTTTCTTTTCACCTTGAAAGGACCTTGATGTATAATTTCTTTGAGCAAGGTCTTTGATATTGATATGGATTGAGGATAATCCTAACCTATTGAAAATTGCTCCTTCTTGAATGAATGAAGATCTTCTTATATCTAAATTTAAAGTAAATCCTTCTTTCAGCCTTAATGTCTTCTTGAAAATTGATCCTTGATGTCTTCTTAAAAACTAATCCTTGTGCCTTCTTGCTAAACTGCCCTTTCTTGTCTTCAACACCATAGCTCCAATACCATGTTGAGAAATTAGGGATTTTATTAAAATTTCATTTCTTATAATTACTTGTGATTTTGTTATGCTTATTTCACTTAGATCTTATCTTCGATATATTATTATGTTCTTCATCAAGTCAATTATCAAATGCATAAGAGACACAAATATTTAGGCTAGCAAGCCAGGGCCAAAACCTCTCCCTCTTGGAGAGGAAAACCTGAAAGTAATTCTCCTTATAGATCTTCAATTGACAAGTACCATAACCATGACACAGACCCTTGACACCAGTATGCCTCCAAGGCCCTTGTCACTTTATCTTCTTGGCTCCTTATGTTGATATTCCTTTTCTACACTGCACTACACCACACTTCTAGGTCTCCTTATTGTTGTAACCTAAGGCCATATATGTGAGACTTCTCTTGCTGTGACATGCCTCAGCCTTCCTAAAGTGTATCTAAATTCTAGTAGCCCAGGATTGATATTATTTATATTGTGATTACCTTCTTTCTTCACTGTGATTATCCTTGGCCTCTGTGAGATCTTCGTAGCATAGGGTGGACCCAAAACAACGATGAGTGTGCCCTTATCCCTTTAATTATAGTCCTTATTTATTCACACTTATTGTAGGTATGTTCTTTGCTGAGGTAGCCTTCGATCTGCCTGAGGTATACGAGGTAAGTAGAACCCAAAATAGAGCTAGATGATCCTTCTTTCCTTCGCTTCTTATCCTCTAATATTCGTACCGATTTCAGACCCTTAACTCACACTTTATTTTAGAACTAATCCGAATTGATGGTCTCGAAATGAGGCCATAGTCCCTCCTTTATATATGGATTGTCTCTCCTATCTAGGCCGACATGTCTTCCTGTGGGTAGGCCAACTTCATCAAGGGGTATTTACAACATAATTTAAGTTTAAATTCATGGAGCATAGTGACAAGGGTTTGGAGCATATATTTACATCAATAATTTGTCACTTTTACAAGTGTTCACTTCATATACACGACTCTAAATTATATTTATGACAAGATGAAAATACCTAAAGACATCAATATGAAGTCTTTGACCTATAATAAAAAGCTCCTTGCTCATGAAACCCATGAGGAAAGCGTTACAAAATACATTTTATTATCTTTGTCTTCTTCATTACATAAATTCATAATTACAAGTCATTATGAATACCGAACCTAGTTACACTTTTCAACATTTACCAGCTCCAACTGGAAGGATAGTCCAATGCCCTGGTTTTATCAACTACAAATGATAGGATGCTCCAAGACTCTACAAGATCCAACTTGCCCTAGCACCACCCTGCTACCCTGAAGTATTTTCAGGCTACAACTTGAAGTAGATTTCACTCCTGTGCCTTGCACCACCCAACCACCTTGAAAAAGTGTATAAAAATAAAGAAACTATTTATGGTCTCCCAGACTAGGGACAATGACCCACTTACAAAGATATTCAAAGAAACCCTTTCTATCAATACATGCTTAAGATATATAATGAAAAACATACTTCTTAAAAAATTGTTGCTAAATGATGTAACAATGTAGCAAAAATAAAAATCCTTTACTTACAATTTGAACAGTTCAAGTACCTCAAGTATTTGATGCAATGATGCCTTCATTATTGTAAAATATGTCACAATTAAACCTAAAGATAAAATGAGTAATTGACTATTAATGTCTTTTCTGAAGATTTCTTCATTTTTGCTTTGACATGTACCTTCTCTACTCACATCTACTAATGCTTATGCCCTTGCTGTAGATGAAACCTCTTCTCCAGAGGTCTAATCCTGATCATAAATATATCAAATCTTAAGGGACGCTCTCAAAATTGTAAGGTTTGTTCAAATGAAACCCTTATGCACTGAATAACACTCTAGACACCTCAACATCAATAAATTTTTTTTGCAAGAGGTGAGACAGATTTTGATGCCAAATAAGAATGCACTGCAACTTGAATTTGTCTTGCAATTAAGTCTCGGAACTGTGGACCACATATGTTTCTTCAAAATGACAGTATTGCACCTTTTCAAAACCCTAAACAATCATAAGTTCTGGAAGTGCCTTGAATATTATCAATTTAATTCTTTGTTTAGGGCACAGATCACCATCAAAATAACAAACAAAGATGCTCCAATCAAAGACTTATGTTCCAACAAGTTGGGCTTGAAACAATGTCTCAAAAATACATTTCAAAATAGACCTAGTGAATTTCAAAATGTACTCTAGAACTGCCCTTAGAGCTTCAAACATATCATAATCGAATACCCTCAAATATTCACCTCAAATTGTCATAGATCAGTTAAGAGAGGATAGGTTCATTATGCCTTACCTTAGTCACATAACTGCTACAGAAGAGGTCTAATTAGGCCTCACAAAGATCTCGACTTAACTTAGTAAATGGATCGAACTCTATGTTGGAAGGAAATGAGAATACTCTTCTAGAAAACTTCAATCAAACCCAGGTCTATTGTGTTGAAAACCTTATTAAATAGTTGTGCACAAATTTCACTATTTTAATTCTTGGATGGGCTCAAAATTGACACATCTAGTTCTAGATTTTGAATAGGTATTATCCTATACAAATGTGACCTCAACAGAGCTTAGGAAAAAAGGTTGATAATCTCTCTTTGAAATACATCAAAACAAATATAGAAGGTGAGTTCCACAACTGATCTATTCTAGAACCAAAACGTGCATTGTGTATGCCAACATTTTGTGCCCTAAGAGGTCCAAAAAACTCAGAGATGATAGGGTTTAAGAAGCCTCAAATAATGCGTATAATTGTCCTTGAGGGAGATATGAATGGCCTTAGAATAGGCCTAAGACCTCATTGAATTACTTAACCATAAAAAAAGATAAAACCAAGAACTTTCTACCTCCTTCATATGTTCTTGATTAACCTGTCCGCATAGGGATTTCATAGAGGTTTAGCGTTTAATTTACTTTCCCTTTAGGAGATAGGGAGCCTCCTTTTATAATGAATAGGATGGCTTCTAGGAGGGGCTGACCGAAATTCAAATTTAAATTTTGGAGCCCAAAACCCCATAATCATTTGGGTCGACTTACATTTTTTGAGCGAGCCATTTTAATTTGAAATTTTAACCCCACAAGCAATAGAACCATAAAATATTTAATTTAATCCTTTAATGAAATTACTTCTTGGGCTCATGATTTAGGAAATTTTATAGCCAACGATAAGCTACCACATCATCTCATTTTGGGGACTTTGACCACAATGAGAGGGCTTCAATCTTTAATTGAGCATATCTCCCTGATCTAGATGATCCATGAGGCATGCCATATATCGTTGGAATCAACAAGACGAGGAGAATCAGATGATGATGTTCTTGAGTCCAAGAAACTTGATTTCCCTTGTTATTTTGGTCAAGAAAAGCGAGTATTCTTCTAGTGTTTATTGGATTGACATCAATGAAAACCAATTTTCAACAATCTCCCCCTTTGTCATTAATGACAACATATGTACTCCCCCTAACTCCATGACTCTAAACTTTTTACCTTAATTTCTCTACCCCTTTGACATCAATGGAAAAGGGTGACTCTCCTTGACAAGATACCTGCTTCTTTCTTCCTATAACATGCCTTTATCCCCTTGTCTAGTTGGCTAGATGAAATGTTTATCAGTGTGAACCTGGTATAATTCCAAGTTTCTGCCTAAGATACTCAAAATTCTCTTAAGGTAAAGGTTTAGTCAAGATGTCAACTATACGATCCTTTGTTGAAATATACTCTACCTTGATATTTATTTTATGCAACCTGCTACCAAAGAAAGTGATATTTAATAGGGATATGTTTTGTCTTAAAGTGCATAACCCAATTTTTGGAGAGACTAATGGTGTTGGTGTTGTCATAGAACATTAGAATTTCTCCATCAAATTTTACTTGGAGATCCTACAGAGTTTTATTCATCCATAGAACCTAATTACAACATGTAGTTGTTGCATATATTTTTCTTCTGTTGTGGACAAAGATACTGGAGACTGCTTCTTTCTCAACCAGGAAATGAGACAATCACCCAAATAGAATGTTAAGTCCCTATATTAATAGTGTAGCCCCTTATTATGTTAGTGTAGCCCCCCTTATTGTTATTATTGTACCCCTTTAACCCCCATATTGTTATTATTGTGCCCTTACATTATTATTGTTAGGTCGGCTAGGATTACATTGTGGCCCCACTAGGATTATATTATGTGGACTCCCATATATAGAAGAGGTTTTGTTCATTTGTATCATCCAAAGAATTGTTCATTCATGTAATGTATTGGAGGTTGCCCCCATAGAGTAGCTCATTTCTAAGCGTGAATATCTCTTTTCTTCTCTCTTTGGGTTTGGACACACAACATTTGAGTATGAGCTTTGGGATTAGGGTTTGTTGCCAAGCAGTCATCGTGGCATTTCGCTATAGCTTTTTTCTCTGGAAACGAGGAAAGTGAAATTTCAAGTGCGAAAGTTTGAAATCTTGAGGAAAAGGGTTTCTAAAAATTTCGGATCTTGGTTCGCAATATTTGAAGGAGATATCATCTGTGGGAAGTTAGGTATTTTTTGAGCTCATAAACGAGGTCATCGTGGAATTTGCTATAAATTTTTTTAGATGAAGGTTAAGTCTGAAATTCATATGGTGCGAAGCTGAAATCCTGATGAAATTCGTCAAAAAATTTCAGAGCTTGGTTCGCAATATTTTTGGAGATATGATCTGTGGAAGGTAGTGCTTTTTCAGGCTCCTGAATTTCATCTCAAAGAGGTGATCGTGGGAAAACTTCAATAACTCTCTCTCTGGGCATTGGATTGAAGTGCAGTAAAAATTGGTCGCAATTACACAGACTGAAGTTTCTTCGCTATCAATTTCAGAGACAAAGGACAAAACAGTGACACGTGGCAATTCGTACAAGTTCGCTCTACTGAACCAGTCCAGAATTAGGTCATTGTGGGAGATTGGACACAAATTTGTCTTGGAGAATCCAAATCAGGTCAGACCTGTGGCATTTGAAAGAAGCTTGAGAGATCTACTACAGATCTGAATTTATCAATTTCAGAGACAAAAAACAAAACAGTGACACGTGGCAATTCGTACAAGTTCGCTCTACTGAACCAGTCCAGAATTAGGTCATTGTGGGAGATTGGACACAAATTTGTCTTGGAGAATCCAAATCAGGTCAGACCTGTGGCATTTGAAAGAATCTTCAGAGATCTACTACAGAGCTGAATTTCAGATATCGAAGATTTTCAAATACATAGATAATTCAATTTCAATATCGAGCTCCTAAAAGCTAGTAAAAGGTGTGTATTTTTTTTTTCCCAAATTGCATAAGTCTTGTTTGAAGAATCAAGTTGAATTGATTCCAAGGGCATATTGTAGAATAGATATCAATATTGAATTCTAAAATGGGCCCTAAAAAGAATTCAACACCCATCAAGCCTTCAGAAGGCTCTACCATGACTCATGAAGATGAAGAATTGCAACATGATCTATCAAAATTACAAGAACAAATGCAACAAATTTCACTCTCGCAAAGAGCAGCAAAAAATGAAATGGAAGTTTTGAAGAAAGGTGTGGAAGTGAAGATGGATGGTTTGAAGAAAGGCATGGAAGCTAAGATGGATGGTGTGCAAGCTAAGATGAATGGCATGGAAGCTAAGATGGATGGCATGGAAGTGGGCATGGAAGCTAAGATGGATGACATGAAAGACAACATGGAAAACATGAAGAATGATCTAAAAGCATGCATGGAAGGCTTGATGACAAGCTTAAAACAAGAAATGATTCCTAATGGCGGAAATATAGTAGAAGAACCTCATGATGAGAACAAAATAAATGTTAATCGTGATTTCATAAACTCGAATGTTGGTAGGAAGAACCACCATATTCCAAAAATGGATATGAGGAAGTTTGATGGAAAGGATCCTGTAACATGGATACTACAGATGGAGCAATATTTTGATCTCCATAACGTCCAAAACACACAAAAGGTACGCATTGCAACTTTACATTTAGAACAAAATACATTTGTATGGTATCGATGGCTTTTCTCCCGTAAAAAAATTGTCACTTGGTCAATTTTACGGAGGAAATGATAGCACATTATGAGGATACAAAGAGCAACACCTTCTTTACCCAATTGATAAATCTCAAACAAAAGGGTTTAGTGGGGCAGCACATTGAGGACTTCCAAAAAATTGAGTATAAGGGTAACTGATATTTCAGAGGACCACAGGATTGATCTCTTCTTAGGCAGTTTAAAGGATAACATTCAACATGAAGTTCGCGTTCTGGAACCTGATTCATTGGAGAAGGCATTCAGGTTGGCAAGAAAAGTTGAATGTAAAATTATGGCAACAAGGAAGTCTACTACTCAATTCTATAAAGAAGGAAGTGTGGCTACGCCTAGATTTCCACAACCTACAAGGTTGACACCACAACAATTGGAAGAAAAAAGAGCAAAAGGGCTTTGCTACAGTTGTGATAGCAAATACACTAAAGGTCATAAGTGTGCTGAAAAGAAATTATTTTACATAGATTGTGAAGAAGAAGAAGAAAATGAAAAAGAAGAGGATATACACCAGGAACCAGCCATAGAAGAGGAAGAAATGAATCCGACCATATCATGTAATGCACTGGCTAGAATTACCACTCCTAAAACTCTCAAGATAGTAGGACAGATCAAGAAGAAAAGGGTAATAGTGTTGATTGATTCGGGTAGCACCCATAATTTTATTCATTGTAAGGTAGCCAAGGAATTAAATTGTTTCCTATACCCAGCACCAGAATGTCAAGTGATGGTTGCAAATGGAGGAACTATAAATTGCTCTGGAAAATGCAATAACATCAAGCTAACCATGGGGGAATATGTGTTGACTAGTTCAATGCTTTCCATTCCTATGGGAGGTGCTGATGTTGTACTAGGAGTACAATGGTTACAATCTTTGGGGACGGTAGCTTTTAATTTTCAAGAACTTTTCTTGAAATTTTTTTCAGAAGGAAAGGAAGTCGAATTACGGGGTATTGAAGGGAAGCGGGGAAGGATAATAAGCTCTAATGTCATGACAAAGCTTCTAAAGAAATAACAACGAGGCGTAATTGCACAATTATGCTCACTAGAAGTTCCGACATCAAAATCATCTATTTTTGCAGATCTCCAACAAGTCTTGGACAATCATTCCAAGGTGTTTGAAACTCCCAAAAGACTCCCACCTATTCGTGATCATGATCATGCTATTCATTTGATTCCAGGAAGTGTTCCTCCAAACATCAGGCCTTATAGATATCCTTACTTCCAAAAGAGCGAAATTGAACGTATGATTGCAGAAATGTTAGAGGCAGGTATAATTCAACCTAGTCAAAGTTCTTTCTCTGCTCCTGTAGTATTGGTACACAAGAAGGATGGATCATGGCGAATGTGTCCGGATTATAGGGAGCTCAATAAGCTCACCATTAAAGATAAATTTCCCATTCATGTGATTGATGAATTACATGGAGCAATTTATTTTACCAAGTTGGATCTTCGTTCAGGATATCATCAAATTAGAATGAAGACTGAAGATATTCCAAAAGCAGCATTTCGAACTCATGAGGGTCATTATGAATTTTTGGTCATGCCTTTTGGCCTTACCAATGCACCTTCTACATTTCAAGGGTTGATGAATTCCATTTTCAAACCCTTCCTTAGAAAATTTGTGCTAGTATTTTTTGATGATATACTAATCTATAGCAAGTCTTGGAAGGATCATGTTGAGCATGTTGACAGGGTGCTCAAACTATTGCAAGAGAAACAATTATATGCAAAAGCATCCAAATGTTTCTTTGGAGTACAAGAGGTGGAATATCTGGGTCATATTATATCCCATGAGGGTGTTAAAGTAGACCCTAACAAAATTAAAGCCATTAAGGAATGGAAAGTCCCTAAGACAATAAAACAGTTGCGAGGATTTCTCGGGTTAACAGGCTATTATCGTAAGTTTGTTAAGAATTATGGAAGAATAGCAGCACCTCTAACAACATTATTGAAGAAAGATGCATTTTCATGGACTCCTGAAGCAACTAAGGCCTTTGAACAT
This sequence comes from Pinus albicaulis, assembly GCA_034641835.2. NCBI lineage: Eukaryota > Viridiplantae > Streptophyta > Pinopsida > Pinales > Pinaceae > Pinus > Pinus albicaulis. The sequence goes on along the minus strand of JAXQQM020061628.1, from coordinate 1,514 downwards.
CTTAAAGAGGCAATGTGCCTAGCACCGGTCTTAGCTACGCCGGACTTCACAAAAACCTTTATTGTGGAATGTGATGCCTCGGGAATGGAATTGGTGCAGTTTTAATGCAGGAAGGAAGACCCATTTCTTTTGAAAGTCGTCCAATCAAAGGAGAGTATTTACAGAAACCTATTTATGAGAAGGAAATGTTAGCAATACTGCATGCACTAAAGAAATGGCGAACTTACCTAATGGGAAGACACTTCAAGGTAAAAACTAATCATGATAGTCTGAAACACTTTTTGGAACAAAGACTATCTTTAGAAGAGTAGCAAAAATGGGTCACAAAGATGTTGGGTTATGACTTTGAAATAATCTACAAAAGGGGAAGCTTAATGTTGTTGCAGATGCACTCTCAAGAAAGAATGAAGAGGTGGAAGCATTGCTTTGTGCCATTTCTATTATCCAACCAGATTGGATAACCGAAGCAAGATATGAATGGAAGAAGGACAAAGAAGTATGGACACTCATTCAAAAGTTGCAGCAAGATCCTAGTACATCTGATACATTTAGTTGGAAAAATGATTCTTTATGGTACAAAGATCGCTTATATCTTTGTAAGAATTCCCAACTAAAACAAAATATTCTTTTGGAATTTCACACTTCTCCTTTAGGAGGACACTCAGGATTTTTAAAAACTTACCACGGGGTGAAGAAAGAATTTTTTGGGATGGCCTTAAATTTGATATTCAAAAGTTTGTGGTGAAATGTTTGGTTTTCCAGCAGAATAAAGTTGAGACAATTAAGACCCCGGGTCTTCTACAACCTTTATCCATTCCAAGTCAACGTTGGGAGGAGATTTTAATGGATTTTATCACGGGTTTACCTAAGTCCGAAGGAAAGAGTGTCATCATGGTGGTAGTTGATAGACTTACCAAGTATGCACACTTTTGTGCATTATCTCATCCATTTAAAGCAAGTACAGTTGCTACTACATTTGTGGACGGAATTCAAAAGCTACATGGAAGCCCAAGGGTTATTGTGAGCGACAGAGATCCCATTTTTACGGGAAATTTTTGGACAGAGTTATTTTCTTCTTTGGGTACTAAATTAGCTCATAGCTCATCTTATCATCCTCGATCTGATGGTCAAACTGAGATAGTAAATAAATGTTTGGAAGGATATCTTCGTTGTTTTGTATCTGATAAACAAACACAATGGGTCAAGTGGTTACCTCTCGCTGAATGGTGGTATAACACTTCCTTCCATACTGCAACAAAAATGACCCCATTTATGGCATTTTATGGATATCATCCACCATCCATCACATCATCTTTAAGGGAAAATTCGAAGGTTCAAGCAGTGGAAGATCACATCGAGCATCAGCAAGAAGTTCTCCAACTCTTAAAGGATAACCTGAATTTGGCACAAAATCGAATGAAACAACGGGCAGATCAACATCGCAGCGAGAGAAGTTTTGATGTAGGAGATTGGGTATTTTTACGGCTACAACCATATAAACAAATGTCCCTCGA
>JAXQQM020069214.1:0-24292 GCA_034641835.2 Pinus albicaulis | reverse complement strand
AGTCCCTACCCAAAGGGTTGGCATGGACTATAGTAATTGGTTTGGTCCTTTTGTATTAACTTTTGCACAGAAATTAAGACAACTTAACCGCATGAAACCAAAGTTCTGATGCATATGTTTTATTACATTTTTTTCCATCTGTTAAATACCCTATCACGAACGTACACAAATATTCCTGTCTAATAAGAAATTTGAAGGTCTTATTTGGCCTCTTTTCGAGGCATCTCATACTTGTATCTTGGTTTAAATTCTTATTTCTTTGAATGTTTCCTTCACATTTTCATTTATTTTGTTAGCATTTTGAATTCCCGAACTAATGTTAGCATTAATTCAAGAATTAAATATGCCATGGGTATTATCTAGGAAAAATAACCAAGGAATATCTGCATGTAGTAACACGGACACCGCTTGATCACATGTCAAGACAAAACTATGGCTATCTGCATGTATTGTCACGACATCGCTTGACCACTTGTTTCATGTATTATCACCCACCTGTTTCACATACTATCAAGGATGTCACCACACCACTTGGCCACCCGTCAAAACTAGCTGAGTATGGAAAGAATGGTAAATTGGAGGCAGGGATAACCATGATTCTATGGGCTAAAATGTGGTGGAAGATACAAGTGATGTAGAAAGATTTATTTAGTTTAGATTGTGCTATGCAACTCGCCATCTCTATTTTGAAATGGATTTCTTGGTTTGGTTCGGTCCAGTTGTGATGATGAGGCACACTAGCCCAAACCTTTGCTTGTTGAACCACAATCTCAATGCGAGAATACGCAAACCATAATCTCAATGCTGGAATGAGCACAATATATTGAAGAGGGAATGAATAATGCTACCATGAATATATTGAATATATCGAACATAAAAATATTCATTTGGGCAAGCGTAGCACATATCTTCTCAACAAAGAATTGCCCATCTTGTCATGGGTTATGGTATTACTGCAAACTCATGTTGTCCTTATTTATAAAACTGTCAAAAACTATCAAAGCAACTGTATCAATTTTTTAGAAATCTGTCCAAGCATTTGTATCAATATTTTCAAAGAAAAATATTTCTCAGTTAACAATTTCTTGTCATAGATACCCACTAAGATACCCAGTAAAGGTTAAACCCATCTATTCCTGAAGTCTTTTCTTTTAAGCTAAATTTAATCGTTCTATTACTCTTGAAAAACGGTTGCATTTTCTCATATTTACTGTTATTGCAGTTCACAAATTGAACAACGAAATTTTTAGGGGAATTTTATCATATTTATTGTTATTAAAGTTCAGAAAATGGGCATTTTATAGTATTTACTCCCATTGCAGATCAGAAAATGTTGTAACTATAACCTATAACTATAACCAACACTATATTTTTATAAAATGATATGATATCTTGATAAAATGAAAAGCTCAAACTTTGAACTCGTCCACTTGAGACCAGTGATAGTATGCGTCGAAATCATCAGCATGATACCACTCATAGAAGGCCTCGCTAGTTTATGTTTCCATCTACCTCACTAGTGTTATTCGAACCCTTGACCTCGTCCTCTTGCAGTGATTGTTGCTCCTTTAATCGAGAGGGTGTGCAATAAACATTTTCGTTTCCAGATTTATTATCACTTTCTATCGAGGAAACGGGGTATACACAACTAGGCTCATTGAGGCAGTATACACGAAAACCCAATTATAATTTCCAATTAGAACCCGATAGCACTGTGAGAGTGATAAAAAAACAACCACTTCAAGAGCACAAAAATCCCTCTACTTAGACCCTAACATCTAATAATAATAAAAACCCAAAATTCTAAGGTCCACTCTTCCAAAACCCAAATTCCTGATACTCATAAACTGCCTTCGAATGGGAAAACGAAATTTAAAACCACAAGCTCAATATTACAAAAGTAGATATATATGAAACCAATGTACAAAAATGCAATAGCATATTCCATGTGATCGGTAATTTTAGTGTTTGTTAATCAACGGTTGTCATTGATGTCAACCCAAGCAGCACCAGGGGCTAACCCAATATTGCATGGGAATTTTGACCTACCAAATTAATATATTCTGGGTCAATAATTATTTTGATGGTTTCTACTTGTCGAGATGTTTCTATTGATATATGGCACACCATGTAATTCTTCATGGTTTGAGAGATATTCATGTTTGAAGTTTGTACCCCCAATTAGTGGGATAAAACCCCATGGGGTTGGGGCATGGGTCATTGAAAAGTCATAATTAATATTTTTTAAGCACCTAAAATACCTCCCACGTTCACTTTTTGGAGCCCCTCTCAACCTAAGCATTTATATAAATTGTGATCTTCATTTCCTCCTTAGGCAAGGGATTTCGCCATCTACAACAGTTCATCATGGAATTCACACTCTAACATTTTTTATACGAAGGTTCAGAATCTTGAATTTTTATGAGGTGAAGCTGAAATCCTGAGGAAGCTGCTATAAAAATTTCAGATCAAGGTACGTAACATTTTTGGAGATATGATTTGTGGAATTTAGGGCTTTTGCAGACTCCTAAAATTCATCTCAAAGAAGTGACCTTGGTAAATTTGTCATAACTCTCTCTCTGAGTATCAGATTATAATTATGTAAAGAGTGGTAGATAATGCACAGTCTGTACTTTTCTCTCTATCAATTTTAGAGCCAAATGAATAAAACAATGACACGTGGCATGCCGTACAAGTGCACTCTACTGAAACAGTCCATAATTAGGGCATTGTGAGAGATTGGGTATAACTCTTCCTTGAAGAATCCAAATTGGGTCAGACCTATGGCATTGGAAAGACAACTTAGAGGAATATTATAGGACCAAAAATCAGATATTGAGGATTTTAAATAATAGAGATACACCAGATTCAATACCAAGCTCCTAGAAGGCAAGAAAAAGCAAGATCATGTGTTGTCAAGGGTTACAAAGGACCAGACTTTCTATGGCAGCAAAGCAAAGCAAGGTGCAGCAGAGGGTAGCATCACAAGAGAAAAAACCAAGGTGCATAACAGCAACAAAAAGTTCATCATATGAAATCTCCAAGTGGGGAGTACTGCATACAATCATTGTAAAGGTATCATTGTATTTAGTCATTGTAAATACATTATTGTACAAATTGTACTAGTGTCTATCTGCCAAGGGTTGAAGAGGCAGTGTTGGGAGGTCTAAGATCATCATTAGGTGGTTGTGTCAAAGTTGGAGTTATGGTCTAATATATCTTCTTCTTTTGCATCATTTTGTATCATTGTAAAGTGGACCATTTTCCCTGGTACGGGAGTCCATTCTTCTTTTATTCTTCTATAGGGTGGTAGGGTGGTGCTAGGGTGACTTGTAGCTCATTGGGTGTTGGGGCATCCGTTCAATTTAATACTGAAGAATCTCAGGCGTTGGAGCGTCCATCTAGTGGGAGCTAGAGAAGAATGATTTTCTAGATTCTAGGAAGTTGGAGCTTTATTTTCAATTGGAGTTGAATATTAAAGAATTATTAGAAAAGCATTAGGTGGTTTTTGTCCCGGAGTGGGTTTCCACCTTAAAAAAAATGTTTGCATTTGTGTTCCTCTTCTTTGCTGCTATCATTGTAAAAACACTGATAATAATTGAAGATTAACTAATGCTCTAATTGAAAGGAATACTGATTCACACCCCCCCCCCTCTCAGTATTTCCAACAATTGGTATCAAAGCTTGGTTCCTTCAATAGCAGTTTAACAGCTGGAAGGATGTCATGGAGCATACCAAGAATGGTGTACCTCTATTCAATGAAAATAATTATGCACTCTGGAAAGGAAGAATGGAGGTCTATCTCTTGGTGCAAGGTTACAAATTATGGGGCACTGTTGAAAATGGATTTACATCAACTATGGATGAACAAGGTAAGAAGAATTTGGTAAATGATGCAAAAGCAAAGAATATTATTATTAGTGGACTTATTGAATCTGATTATCATAAGGTGTTGGGTTGTAAAACTATCAAAAATGTATGGGACAAGCTTGAGAATATATATGTAGGTGACTCAAATGTCAAAGAAGCAAAGCTTCAAATCTATAGAGAAAAAATTGAGCAACTTAGAATGAAAGAAGATTGCAACATTGCTGCATACTTCCAATACGTTGATGAAATAACCAATACTCTGGAAGGATTGGGAGAGCTAGTTGACGAGAAGACTATTATACGGAAGATTCTTAGAACGTTACCAAGGAGATTCAACCCAAAGGTATTGGTCTTAGAATACATTGCAAATATGGACAAACTCAGCAAAGAGGAATTACATGGAGTTCTCATAGCATATGAAATGAGACTTGATGAAGAAGAGGGTACTTCACATCTAGAAACTTCGTTCGTTTCATCTAAGAAAACCAATAAGGATAAACAACCTTCAATTCAAAAGACATGCACCTGCAAGTGTGAAGAAAAGGTAGATGATGAAGGAGGTCTTTCAGATGAAGAATATGTTTACTTCACAAGAAAACTAAAAATTGGTAAGGGACAATTCCAAGGTAAACTTCCATTGATATGTTTCAGCTGTAATGAGGTTGGGAATTTTGCAGCAAAATGTCCAAACAGAAGTAATGGCAACTCAAAAGGAAAGAAAGGCTTTAAGAAATTCAACAAGCAAGGATCCAAAAGGAAATTTCTCTCTAAAGAAGATAGCTCATCATCCAATGAAGACAATGATAGTGAAGAAGAAGCCAGTGAGAGAGTATTGTTTATGGCCAAGCACAATAAACAAGAGGTATCAAAACGAAGAAGAAGGATGGACCATAAAAGAATTTTATGAGGAACCAATCAAGCTTATAAAGGATCTCAAGGCAGATAAGATCCATTCCAATACTCTTGAAGAACAAGTTCAAGGTCTCAAAATTGAAGTTGAAGAACACAAATACATTGAAGAGTCACTTCAAAAGAAGTTGGAAGAAAGCAACCAAGAAAGGGAAGAATTAGAAGCCGAAGTAGTCTTGTTGCATGAGGAAGTGAAGAAAGGAAAAAATATCCAAAACTATGCCAACAGCTCAAGGGAATTGGAAGGACTCATCAACCATCAACGATCTTACCACGATAGAACTGGAATCGGTTACAAAGAAGAAGAAGGAGGACCTTGTACAACAAAATACAATGAACCTATGAGATCTAACAGGCATGTAGAGTTCACTAGACAAGATTCACAAGAACAACCTTCGAAGACAATTCCTCGATGAAAATTTCCATCCAGGTACCAACATATTTTTTATGGATATTGTTATTCATCTAGAAAATTTGATCATAAAGCTGTAGAACGCCACACATACCCTAGGAAGAATACAATTCCAGGAGATCTCTCAAATATGAACCTCCCAGGGCTTATCGAAACATCAATATATTTGAACATTTAAGAAATAATATTGAATGTTATAAATGTCGAAACATTAGACACATAGCCAAAGACTGCAGACTTGAAAATCCTCCAGAAGAATCTTTGAAGCCACAGAATGAACAAACATGGTAGAAGAAGAAGAATGATAATTGTGCTCTCGCTTTCAAGGCTTAAAAGAACAAAGATGTGTGGTATGTTAATAGCGGTTGCTCAACGCATATGACTGGAGAGAGAAATAAATTTGTATCTCTGAAAGAGAAGAAGGATGGAACCATGTCCTTTGGAAATGATGGATCTTCAAATGTTATAGGATCAGGTACTGTCACTCTTAGAAGAAAATATGCCCTAGCCAAGAGTGTTCTATTGGTTGAAAACATGAATCACAATCTGCTCAATGTTGGACAAATGTGTGATCAATGACACACAATACTATTCAACTCCATGAAATGTGAAATCAGGAAAGGCGTGTATGGTGAAATTGTGGCTACAGCAAGTCGAGCTCCAAATGACATATATGTTATGGATGAAGCACCTAAAGCATGTCTAATAGCTAAAGAGGATGATACAATAATTGGTAGCAATGATGATCGACTAAGTAAGAAGTTTGCTACAAAGGTGCAAAGTGATTTCAAGATGTCTTTACTTGGTGAGCTAACATACTTCTTAGGGCTTCAAATGTCTCAGCAAGAGAAAGAAATATTTATATGTCAAGCCAAGTACATCAAGGAAATGCTCAAGAAATTTAAAATGGAAGATTTCATACCCATCCTTACTCTAATGGTAACAAGTTGCAAATTGAGCATAGATGACTCATCTAAGGATGTGGATCAAAGGTTGTACAGATATATGATTAGTAGTCTTCTATATCTAACAGCTTCCCGACCAAATGTTATGCAAGCAGTTGGACAAGTAGCAAGATTCCAAGCAGCACCAAAAGAATCACATATTAAATATTCACCAGCATTGGAATATCTTCGCCAGAAGCTTGGGATTCTCCCAAGTTCTCATTAGATTTTCCTTTTTCAAAGTATAAAGGGGGAGTGGAAGTATATTATAGGTCTGCAGGACAGTTGTGTGTTAGGGGGAGTGGCAGTGTGTACAGGTCCGCAGGATGGTTCTGTTTCAGGGGGAGTTACCCTTTTCCATTGATGTCAAAGGGGGAGAGAATGTTCTAGGAAGAGGTGTCATGATTGCAAGGGGAGTACTTGTGTTGCCATCAATGCCAAAGGGGGAGATTTTTTATCAATGGTTGTCATTGATGTCAACCCAAGCAGCACCAGGGGCTAACCAAATATTGCATGGGAATTTTGACCTACCAAATTGATAGATTCTGGGTCAATAATGCTTTTGATGGTTTCTACTTGTCGAGATGTTTTTGTTGATATATGGCATGCCAATTAATTCTTCATGGTTTGAGAGATATTCATGTTTGAAGTTTGTACCCCGAGTTAGTGGGCTAAAACCCAATTGGGTTGGGGCATGGGTCATTGAAAAGTCATAATTAATATTTTTTAAGCTCCTAAAATCCCTCCCACATTCACTTGTTGAAGCCCCTCTCAACCTAAGCATTTATATAAATTGTGATCTTTATTTCCTCCTTAGGGAAGGGATTTCGCCATCTGAAACAGGTCATCATGGCATTTTCGCTCTAAAAATTTTTCTACGAATGTTTAGAAGATGAAATTTTTATGAGGTGAAACCGAAATCTTGAGGAAGCTGCTGTAAAAATTTTAGATCAAGGTGTGCAAATTTTTTGGAGATATGATTTGTGGAAGTCAAGGTTTTTGCAAGCTCCTGAAATTCATCTCAAAGAAGTGACCTTGGAAAATTCATCATAACTCTCTCTCTGAGTATCAGATTAGAATTATGTAAAAAGTGGCAGATAGTGCACAGTCTATAATTTTTTCTCTATCAATTTTAGAGGCAAATGAAGAAACTGTGACACGTGTCACGTCGTACAATTTCTTTCTACTGAAACAGTCCATAATTAGGGCATTTGTGAGAGATTGGGTATAAATCTCCCTTGAAGAATCCAAATTGGGTCATACCTATGGCATTCAAAATATGACTCAGAGAACTACTATTTGAACGAAAATCAGATATTGAGGATCTGAAATTACAGAGATACACCAAATTCAATATCGAGCTCCTAGAAGGCAAGAAAAAGCTAGATCATGTGTTGTCAAGGGTTGTAAAGGACCCGGCTTTCTATGACAGCAAAGCAAAGAAAGGTGCAGCAGAGGGTAGCATGACAAGAGTAGCAACCAAGGTGCATAAAGGTAGAAATAATTTCATAACATGAAGTCTTCAAGTGGGAAGCACTGCATATAATCATTATAAAGGTATCATTCTATTTAGTCATTGTAAATACATTATTGTACAAATTGTACTAGTGTCTATCTACCAAGGGTTGAAGAGGAAATGTTGGGAGGTCTAGGATCATCATTAGGTGGTTGTGCCAAAGTTGGGGTTATGGTCTAGTATATCTTCTTCTTCTGCATCATTCTATATCATTGTAAAGTGGACCATTTTCCCTGGTACAGGAGTCCATTCTTATTTTATTCTTCTATAGGGTGGTAGGGTGGTGCTAGGGTGAGTTGTAGCTCATTGGGTGTTGGGGCATTCATTCAGTTGACTACTAAAGAATCTCGGGCGTTGGAGCATCCATCCAATGGGAGCTGGAGAAGAATGATTTTCTAGATTCTAGGAAGTTGGAGCTTTATTTTCAATTGGAGTTGAATATTAAAGAATTATTAGAAAAGCATTAGGTGGTTTTTGTCCCGGAGTGGGTTTCCACCTTAATAAAATTGTGTGCATTTTTGTTCCTCTTGTTTGCTGCTATCATTGTACAAAAACTGATAATAATTGAAGATTAACTAATTCTCTAATTGAAAGGAATACTGATTCACCGCCCCCCCCCCCCTCTCAGTATTTCCAACAATGTTCGCATGAACATACTGTTACATAAAAAGGAAGAACGCCAATATCAATACGTACCTTCTGGATCTCCTCCTTCTACTATTTTTGCTACCTTCAAATGTTCCTAACGCTTGTTATGCTCTGTCTATAAGAAATATCTGATTTCTATCCACCTGATCGATCCCCTGGTATATTATGATTCCAAGAAGTGAAACTACGCAGATGAACTAGTTACCATAGTTACCCTAGTTACTTGAGGTAAACTAACATGATAGCAGATGAAATCCATTGGAAAAGAGGAATACCAAGAAAAAATCCCCCTTCCCACCCCAACCGATCTCGACTTCTACAGCCTCGCTATGCTTACGTGATTCAAAATCGTGACGCCATTAATAGAAGACCCTGTGGGGTAGTAGTACTCTGAGTCTTGGGATTGAATCACATTGTTCTACAAGCCACAAATTTGATTCTCATGAGCCTGAAAAAATTGCATCTGCCTTGGCAAATTCCATGTCAGGCTTATCACTCTCTATCAAAAATGAAATCCTCCCCACACTTCCCACTTCCACCAATCCTCCTCCTCTGCCATTTTTGTTATTATTCTTCGCAATAGAATCGATAGAAAATGGAGGAAGAAGCAAGCTTTGATGCAAGAAAAATAAGAAGTAGAAGCCCCCTCTCTTTTTTCTCACCATAGTCCAGGCAAAAAATATTATTGAGGCATGTTGAAAATGCAGCAAGATGATGGAGCTTAGTGAAATGAAGTCACCTTCACTAAGTGGGCCCGCAGGCAAATTTTGGCGCAAAGTCTATTTTTAGACTATGTATATTTTTAGACATATGGAGCATGGTCCAGGGGTTGCAGTATGTTATTCTTGGAGTATTGGTCATGTTGGTAAAAATAGATGGACCTCTATTTTTTGGACCTATAGGTCGAAGTCTATTTTTAGACTGCCTATCCTAAAAATAGGGAAGTCAAATATTATTTACCCTTAATAATATTTGGACTCTAAACTTCAGTTTACTCTCTTGGAGCACTTCAGTTTGAGCCTTGGAAGTGGCTCATGAATATGACAGAGGAATTACGCTATTCCTAGGGGTTTGGTGAGCTCATGCATGGTTGAATTTAGTTAGGACTTCAGTGGCAAAAGTTTGGTGGAGTTAATGAGACAGTTGGTGGAGTTGTGTTCGGTTTAACTTAGTTGAACTAGTTGAGATTAGTTTAACTAGCTAATCAACTAGTAGTGAGTGGAGTGAATTAAATATTATTTAATTCATTAATTAGTAACTCATTCTTCAACTCAAGAACACATCAGTTCACTACAGTGCATGGACAGTTCAGTGGAGACCAGTGAAAGAGGTAGATGAAAGGGTGGAGTTAGCTATCAGTGGCGACATCAGTTGTGCATGAGATTTGCACCACACTTGGAGGAATTTCCCATGATGATTGCAATGTCAAGCCAAGGAGATTCGAACCTTGGATCTCTATTTAGACAGGCCATGATTGCGCAATAGAGGCAAGGCAATTGGCGGTGAGTTTTGAACCAGTAACCTGTTCAAAACCAAGCTAGTTTGTGTGTAACTTCATGAGAAAGTACTAAGTACTTGTGAGGAGTATTGTACTAAGTTTGTTACATGATTTCTCCATTATAATATACACAATAGCTGCGGGGTTTTCAGCTATAAGCTTTCCCCATACATACTGTGTTAATGTGTATGATGATTTGATGTGTTATCGCTTGATTTTATTTCCGCATGTTTGATGATCTGAGTGGAAGAGATTATGTGTTGCATATAAATTCGAATTGTATGTGATCAGGATAGTCTCTGTGGATAATTAATCATTATTCAGCAAATTTCTACATGGTATCGGAGCTATTGAAGTTCAGATTGATCATCACAGTGATTACAAACTTATTTCGGTAGACAGAGTCTGCATGCGGGCCAGGTAGCCTCCGGATTCATCTTTCTTCGGAAAGTGAAAGGTCTGGTAAATGCCCCTTGCAGTCAATCTTTGTGCTAGAAATAATTTGTTCTCACAGATCTAGAGCGGTTGAGCTTTGAGGTGGAATTCGAATTTTGCAGCAGTTTTGTTTTCTTGGTGCCGGTGTTGAAAATGTTTTTCAATGGTTTGCGACTCGAATATGCTCTTGAAGGCAGTTCGAATTATGTTGCATGGAAGGATCGCATGGAGGCAGTATTAGAAGATAATGGACTGAAGGAGTTTGTAGATACGGATGTCCAAAAGCCCACTGATCCTGCTGAAGTCGAAGCTTGGCAAAAGAAGATGGTGAAATGTCGAAGGATCCTATTGGAGGCCGTCAAGGATCATATTGTATCCAGCCTGCATGGAAAGGCTTCTCCATATTTAATGTGGAAAGCTTTGATGGATCTATTCCAGAGTAAGAGCGACCAAAGGAAGCTAGCGCTCAAAGATAAGCTCAGGAACATCAAGATGGAGAAAGGCGACATTATCGCCAAATACCTCACGAAGTTCACTCAATGCAGAGATGAGCTGGGAAGTGTGGGGGTGACTGTCGAAGATGAGGACATGGTGGACCTAGCTCTCCTTGGTCTTCCGAAGGCTTGGCATTCATATCAAGATAGTGTCAATGGTCGAGAGAAGTTGTCGGGATGGGAGCGCCTTTGGGCGGATCTCATGCAGGAGGAGATAAGGACGACTACCAGGGACGGATCTTCATCAAAGGGAGTTGATGAAGAAAATTGCGCTTTGGCTACCAAAGCAAAGAAGGGGAAGGGTAAGAAAACTTCTCATTTCGGTGCAAAGGGCAAGAAGCAGGATATGGTGAAAGTGAAGTTTTTTCACTACCATGATCACGGATATTATGCTACCAATTGTCTGAAGAAGAAGAAAAACAAGCAAGCGGGAAGATCTGCAGATGGAGAAGCTTTGGCTTCGCAGTTCGAGCTTGAATTTTCACTGATCGCATGCTTGGTTTCAAGTGTGATGGGATCGGTGTGGTTATTGGACAGCGGTGCATCATTTCATATGACCGGAGATCGAGATTTGTTCTCAAATCTGGAGGACAAAGATCTGGGTGTGCACATCGAGATGCGCGATGATGGTAGATACAGTGCGACTGGTATCAGTACCATATCCTTTCAGAGGGAGTCTGGTAAACCCTTCGTGTTGAAGGATGTCATGCATGTACCTGGATTGAAGAAGAACTTGATCTCTGTGGCGATGTTGGAAGATAAGGGGTATGATGTGGTCTTCAGCGAAGGAAAGTATTTCCTGCGTAGTAAGACTACTGGAGAGACCCGGAAGATAGGGATTTGAACCAAGAACCTTTATCAGTTCCAAGTAGATGGCTGCGCAGCAATGGCATGCAAGGCGGGAGAAGTGGTGAGCCGAGATGATGAGGGCGAACTGTGGCACAGGAGATTGGGCCACCTTCACCATGGAGCTTTGAAGATCCTGTAGCAGATTTCTACTGGGCTTCCTAAGGGCACCCTTGCGCAGTCAGATCAGTGCAAGGGGTGTACTTTAGGGAAGTTTGTGAAAGCCACCTTTCACGAGAAGGATAGTCGCGCCACGACGATCCTTGAGAGAGTTCACACAGACGTGTGTGGTCCTTTCTCAGTTGCTTCGACAGCAAAGCACAAGTATTATGTGATCTTTGTTGATGATTTCTCTCGAAAGTGGTGGATCTTCTTCATGCAGAAGAAGAGCGATACATTCGCGAAGTTCTGTGAGTTTAAAGCACTGGTCGAGAAGGAGTCGGGGAAGAAGGTGATTGCTCTAAGGAGTGATAATGGTGGTGAATTCATCTCGGCTGAATTCAAGGAGTTTTGCAGCGCAGAAGGGATTCGGAGAGAGCTCATCGCACCCCATAACCCACAGCAGAACGGGGTGGCTGAGCGGAAGAACAGAACGATCATGGGTGTTGCACGGGCGATGTTGCATGATCAGGGCCTACCCCTTCACTTGTGGGCTGAGGCATGCAATACAGCAGTGTATGTGCAGAATCGTTGTCCTCACAAGGTTCTTGGCATGAGTACACCAGAGGAGGCTTATTCTGGCAAGAGGCCTGACATTTCCCATTTGCGGATTTTTGGTTCTCCTGTCTACATGCATCTGATGAAGGATGCAAGAAGGAAGCTGGATCCGACCGCAGAGGTTGGAATATTTGTGGGGTACACTGATACACCCCACAACTATCGAGTGTATTTGTCAGACAGTCGAAAGACTGTTGTGCGACGGGATATAAAATTTCAGGAGGAGAAAGCCATGCAGTGTTCGCTTGAGAGGGAGTTACACTTGCATGCAAATGAGGAGTTGTTAGTTCCTAAGGAGGAGCTTCCGGATGTGGATCAGCCACAAGAGGAAGTTCAGGAGGTGGAAAAAACCACCCATGCAGCACGAACCATCAGAGGGCGCATGCGCACTACAGAAGCTGAGCGACTGGATCGAGATGCAGAGAAGGTTGTAGGACCACCTACAGCACAGCGCAGACAGAGGCAGTCACCGGATCGGTACACTGGATACATGGCTCTTGTGAGTCAATGTGTTGTGACGGAGCCATCCTCTTTTGAGGAAGCCGTGGAGGAACCCGCATGGGTTGATGCCATGATCGAAGAATATGATTCGATCGTCAGGAACAGTGCATGGGAGATTGTCCCAAGACCGGTTGGGAAATCAGTGGTGGGTTCGCGATGGATCTACAAGGTGAAGCAGGCGGCTGACGGGAGTGTGGAGAAGTACAAGGCGAGATTTTTCACCCGTGGCTTTTCACAGATCGAGGGGATTGACTATGAGGAGACCTTTGCACCTGTCGCAAGGTACTCTTCCATACGGATGATCCTTACTCTCTCAGCGCAGATGGGGTGGCACATTCATCAGATGGATGTGAAGACTGCGTTCCTCAATGGAGTTATTGAGGAGGAGGTGTACATAGAGCAGCTTGAAGGTTTCGAGATCTTCAGCAGTGAGTCGCATGTGTGCCGACTCAAGAGAGCACTGTATGGGCTGAAGCAAGCACCTCGTGCTTGGTACACTCGCATAGACAACTACTTCACTGGGCTTGGATTCTCCAAGAGTGAGGCGGATCCTAACCTGTACCAGATTGTGGTGGAGGGGAAGCTGTTGATCATCGTACTATATGTAGATGATTTGATTTTGACGGGCGATGAGCAGTTGATACTTTCATGCAAGGAGGATCTTGCACGAGAGTTTGAGATGAAGGACCTGGGCATCCTTCATTATTTCCTGGGATTGGATATTTGACAGCGCAGTGGAGGACTGTTTGTTTCTCAGGGAAAGTATGCCCGGGAGATTATGGAGAGGTTCAACATGCATGGCTACAAGCCTGTTGACACTCTTCTTCCTGGTGGTTGGAGGAAGGAGGATGCTACTTCAGTGTAGGTAGTGGATGCCACTGTCTATTGACAGTTGGTGGGGTCGCTTATGTATCTGGTCAATACATGACCCGATATAGGCTATGCTGTTAACCAGCTTTCGCAAGCTATGGTTAAGCCTACCAAGCTCTTTTGGAAGGCAGGCAAGCATTTATTGCATTATATTAGTGGCACATCGGGATATGGTCTATGGTACAGACAGGAGGATGGAGCGAAGCTTTCTGGCTTCACTGATGCAGATTGGGCAGGGAGCCCAACGGACCGGAAGAGCACATCTGGAGGAGTTTTTAGCATTGGGTCGACAGCAGTTTCCTGGTATGGCAGGAAGCATATATCCGTGGCACTCAGTTCAGCAGAGGCCGAGTACATGGCAGCTAGCTTGGCTGCATGCGAGGCTATTTGGATGAGGAAGATCCTCGTTGGATTGTTTGGGTTGCATTTGGAGCCTACAGTGATTTACTGTGATAAGCAGAGTTGCATTAAACTCTCAGCTAATCCAGTATTTCATGATAGATCCAAACACATCGACATCAGGTACCATCATATCAGAGATTATGTTCAGTGGAGAATCATGATGCTTTCATATGTTCCCACGGAGGATCAGGATGCCGACATCCTGACGAAGGCGCTCACCAGGAGCAAGTTCGAATTCCAAAGAGGCAGGATAGGGGTTGTAGATAATCCATATCTTGCTGAGAGGGAGTGTTGAAAATGTAGCAATATGATGGATCTTAGTGAAATGAAGTCGCCTTCACTAAGTGGGCCCGCAGGCAAATTTTGGCGCAAAGTCTATTTTTAGACTATGTCTATTTTTAGACATATGGAGCATGGTCCAGGGGTTGCAGTATGTTATTCTTGGAGTATTGGTCATGTTGGTAAAAATATATGGACCTCTATTTTTGGACCTATAGGTCGAATTCTATTTTTAGACTGCCTATCCTAAAAATAGGGAAGTCAAATATTATTTACCCTTAATAATATTTGGACTCTAAACTTCAGTTTACTCTCTTGGAGCACTTCAGTTCGAGCCTTGGAAGTGGCTCATGTATCTGACAGAGGAATTACGCTATTCCCAAGGGTTTGATGGCATCATGCATGGTTGACTTCAGTTAGGACTTCAGTGGCAGAAGTTTGGTGGAGTTAATGAGACAGCTAGTGGAGTTGTGTTCTGTTTATTTTAGTTGAACTGGTTGAGATTATTTTAACTAGCTAATCAACTAGTTATGAGTGGAGTGAATTAAATATTATTTAATTCATTAATTAGTAACTCATTATTAAACTCAAGAACACATCAGTTCACTACAGTGCATGGACAGTTCAGTGGAGACCAGTGAAAGAGGTAGATGAAAGGGTTGAGTTAGCTATGAGTTGGGACATCAGTTGTGCATGAGATTTGCACCACACTTGGAGGAATTTCCCATGATGATTGCGCTATCAAGCCAAGGAGATTCGAACCTTGGATCTCTATTTAGACAGGCCATGATTGTGCAATAGAGGCAAGGCAATTAGTGGTGAGTTTTGAACCAGTAACCTGTTCAAAACCAAGCTATTTTGTGTGTAACTTCATGAGATAGTACTGAGTACTTGTGAGGAGTATTGTACTGAGTTTGTTACATGATTTCTCCATTATAATATACACAATAGCTGCGGGGTTTTCAGCTATAAGCTTTCCCCATACATACTGTGTTAATGTGTATGATGATTTGATGTGCTATCGCTTGTTTTATTTCTGCATGTGTGATGATCTGAGTGGAAGAGATTATGTGTTGCATATGAATTCGAATTGATATGTGATCAGGATAGTCTCGGTGGATAATTAATCATTATTCAGCAAATTTATACAAGGCACTCCCGCACAATGGGAAAATCCTGCATTGTGATCTGGGAAGGATGGCATCTGCAGCATGTTTTTAACACGCCCCATGATTCTACTGACTCTACCACAATTTCCCCTCAGTCTCTCATCATATATTGTGAGAATTCAATGGGGAAATACCATATTGAGGAAAAGAAAGCATACAAATTCGGACATAGATTTCCCTAACGTGGGTTGCATGCAAACATAGGGTGGACCTGCGCCACATTTCCCCACCTTTCCCCCAAGTTTGGTTTCATGCAAACACGGCATGGACCACCACCAAAATTGGGGCTAATCCCTCTCATCCTTATGCTACCTGCAATATAGTTTAAATAGCAAAACACAATTCTATTTTCTATTTTCATTTTCTTTTTTTTTTCAACAGAATTCTATGCTAACCATATTTTAACATAAGTTGGTTACATATTACATCAAGAGAAACAAATACATTTCATAGTTGGTAAAGGTATATTACATGATTTTAAATTCCCTGAAACTTAACATACATATTCGTTTAGAACACACCAAAAAAAATCTTTGATTGTATAATAAACAATGCGTTTAACGCGACGTTATCAAAGGACCAAACATGTTTATAATCTCAATGCTTTAATTGTATAATAAATAGTTATTTTAACACGGCGTTATGAAATGACCAAACATGTTTAAAATCTAGATCTTTAGTTAATTTATTTTAATCAATTGGCTGAGGACTAAGTTTCTTTCTTAGATATCGTTGCACAACTGCCTCTGCCTTCTTATTGGCAGGGCAGGGACTTGTTGCTGAGTAGCCATTCTTGTTTTAGTAATATATTCATTTTTAAATTGATTACTTGATTTTATTTTAATTTTTTAATTTTTTTTTTCGACATTCAAATTCAAGTAAATATGGTAGTGTTGGCCGTATAAATCGTTATTACGGACAAGACCGATCTCCCTAGTACTAAAAGTATCTAGCAAAAAACAACCAAATAGACTAATCTTTCTCTAAGCATGTAAGGTTTACAAAAAGCTCTATAGAGGTGTAAAATACTTACCGTATGTCCAACGCTTGTTTGAAGTCGTTGTTGTCCCTCGTGCACTTGAAGGAGTTTTCCTCGTAAACCTGCAGTCACAAACAAGAAAAATATTACATAGCACCTGTATAGACATCATCATAAACCATGCTTATCATAGTGATCAAGGAATCTATGAAATAAACCATGAACACATAGCTTATTGAGAAAAATGAGTATATTTGTATTAATTTCAAAAGAAGGAAAACCTTACAACCTGAGCCTTGATGTTGTATAGGCCTTCTCGGGGTCCGAAGTAGGAGTCTCCTCTACTTTTATAAGCTCTGCACTCCTCCAACCAAGAGAATTATAGGTATGTAATCTCTCCTCACAAAAGTCTTAGTCAAATGAGTCTAAATCTCAACAGCACTTAACCTCAAATCTTCTTAAGCTTGACCTCCCCTTGAGGCTACCCAATTCCTCTCTTTATAGTGGAAAAGAGGAGGTTTTCTGTTACAACTATGAAGGGATAGAATCCTCCTTCAAAGGGATAAGCTCCTCACATCAAGGGGTTAGCTCCATAAGGTAAGGGATTCATGCACCTCACAAGAGCGGTTCTGCCACAGCAAGATCCATTCTAGAAGCTTCCAGAATTTACTTTAATTGAGATTTTTGGAATTTACTTGTGCCTTTTTTATCTTACAGGGGTCCGCACCTTTAACACAGATAAAGGGCGTTCAGGTACGCAAGAGAGTTGAACATTAGGTGCGGAACCGCAGGCAAGATAGAGAGAAAGTGCGACACCAAAGTTTAGGAGATTTTTAGGAACATTTCTCTAATTTTCAAGGCTTGATATGAGAAACTGATATGTTAGACTTGCAGAGGGGGAAGTATGAGTATTAATGAGCTCATACAGTTAGTAGAATGTCAGGATGACAATTTTTAGTGTAACAAATTGCCCCCTAAATTGTAAAGTCTAGAATAGATGATGTTGAAGTCTATCATATATGAAGAGTGCAGTACTTTATCATTTCAAGGATCATCCTGTGGTCACCCCAGTCGAAACCTATAAAAACATTCAAATGAAAAATATATATATATATACATCACTGAGGTAGGCATTCCCATACTCAGATCAAAACTAACTAGAGACTAATTCAAACTATTCTGATATAGGAATGATTTTGAGTACATCACAGTATAGACATGTGTAGACACAGTATGGATGCAGCCATCTGTTTGTAGATATTCTACTGTATAAATGATAACAAAATTCCTCGCAGCCTGGATGGTAGAAACTAGATCCAGGGTCTTGATTTCCGCATCTCGAACTAGTACGATTCTATCCATGTGAATGAATGTGTCTCACATCAAGGGGTTAGCTCCATAAGGTAAGGGATTCATGCACCTCACAAGAGCGGTTCTGCCACCGTAAGATCCATTCTAGAAGCTTCCAGAATTTACTTTTATTGAGATTTTTGGAATTTACTTGCGCCTTTTCTATCTTACAGGGGTCCGCACCTTTAACACAGATAAAGTGCATTCAGGTACGCAAGAGAGCTGAACATTAGGTGCGGGACCGCAGGCAAGATAGAGAGAAAGTGCGACACCAAAGTTTAGCAGATTTTTAGGAACATTTCTCTGATTTTCAAGGCTTGGCATGAGGAACTGATATGTTAGACTTGCAAAGGAGGAAGTATGAGTATTAATGAGCTCATACAGTTAGCATAAAGTCAAGGTGACAATTTTTAGTGTAACAGATTGCCCCCTAAAGTGCAAAGTCTGGAATAGATGCAATTGAAGTCTGTCGTATATGAAGAGTGCAGTACTTTATCATTTCAAGGATCATCCTTTGGACACCCCAGTCGGAACCTGTAAAAACATTCAATGCAAAATATATATATGTAATCATATCATCACTGAGATAGGCGTTCCCATACTCAGATCAAAACTAACTAGAAACTAATCTAAACTATTCTGATACATGAATGATTTTCAATACATCAACAGTATAGACATATGTAGACACAGCATGGACGCAGCCATATGTTTATAAATAGTCCACTGTATAATTGATAACAAAATTCCTCGCAGCCTGGATGGTAGAAACTAGATCCAGGGTCTTGATTTCCGCATCTCGAACTAGTACGATTCTATCCATGTGAATAAATGTGTTGAAGTCGAACATGGTAGAAACCACTTGATTACCAGTCAATAATGTAAACTATTAACAAGTGTGAGAGAAACCACCAGTAATGTCAATGGCTCTCAAAGTACCCAGTACAATCCATGAAATGTGAATGAATGAGCTGAAGTCGAACATGTCACGGAATCATTCGATCGAAGGTCAATGATACAACCTGTCGTCGAAGGCGAGAAACCTGCCATTGAGGCATGCAGATTTCAAGGTACTGACGATTTCTAGATCAACTTCCTAGATAATGAGTTGTCGTCGATAGAAAGTGATCCGTCGTAGGCAAACCCACAACACGAAATCATAGATCAAGTTTTGAAAATATCGTGGCAAGGACTGACTCAGGGATGGTCAAAATGGATGACAGATATTTCACAAATGAATGGTTTATTTGAACTGTCCTCTTGAACACATAACGACACTGCAGATGGCTTGGTGACAATTGACCCAAAGCTAATACCCAGAAACCGGCTGAAGACTTTCAATATGGTTTGATTAACTGTTAGGCAAAGGATTTTCCCAACCCAGGTGAACAAAAAGTGTCGTGTTCAAGAGTGGTTAACGACTTTTCGAATAATCAAAATGTAACAAACAGGTTCATTTTTCTCTCTTTCCCCCCACCATTTCTGGCAAGTACCTCTTTATTTTTTACAAGCTTGAGGAGGATAACATTTGCTTGTTTATAAGCTCATCCTTCGGATGAGTCCAACTTAGTTTAAGATTCGAACCCTAAGAAGGAGTGGTCTGTTCCTGTTTGAAATTGAACAGGTCCTTTACTGTTAAATTTTAACGAGTCCAGTATAGGAGAAACTCGGTGTTTTTCAATTTTAGGGAGTCAGAAGAAAAAAATTAAGAAAACTCCATGGGTGTAATTTTTCGTAAATTTAGTCTCTCGAGCCCAAAAAAGGATAAAATAATGCGGGAGAGAACTCTATTGACCGTAATTAGTCAATGTATACCTTTTTCGTAAATAGTCCATTTCAGTCCGTAAAAGGGGTAAACTTATACTGAAAGGACGATTATTCATTTACTTTAACAAGTTCGAATAATCAAGTACTCGGCAATATTTTCATTATTTAGAGAGTCTGAAAGATAGCAAAATAATCTCGGGATTTTCATGAGTTTAACGAGTCTTGAAAATAATAACCGAAATTGACTCAAGATAGGTTTCATTTTTACAAAAGCTTGAAACAGAGAAAAACTATGCTTCATAGTGGTTTCATTTTTACACAAGCTTGAAACAGAGAGAAAACTGTGCTTGATGCCCCCTAAGCGTAACTGCTAGAGCGCATGCCCCCCCAGCTTCATTTCATTCAACTAAGTACACTGCTGGTAATTAATAGCTGGATGGAATGAAGGTTCATTTATGAGATCATATGAAAGACCCGACCTAAAACTGTAAGAAAATTATGCAAAAACTAACCTAAATATATGACTTAACATTTACGAGATCTAGTCAAAGACTCGACTCAATTAGGGGAAGATTTGTTTCATTTTTTAACGAGATTGACACAGGAAAAGAACTATGCTCATGGCAACGTGTTTCATTTTTTAATGAGGTTGACACAGTAAAAGGAACTTTCCTCACCTAAATGTTTCATTTTTTTAACGAGGTTGACACCGTAAAAGAAACTATCCTCGTATCTACTTTCTACAATCTACCTATATAACCTACTGATTCATTTTTTAATGAGGTTGACACAGGAAAAGAACTGTCCTCATACCTGATTCATTTTTTAACGAGGTTGACTCAAGAAAAGAATTGTCCTCATACCTGATTCATTTTTTAACGAGGTTGACACAGGAAAAGAACTGTCCTCATACCTAATTCATTTTTTAACGAGGTTGACTCAGTAAAAGGAACTATCCTCGTAAACTACTTATTTCTAATCTATCAATATACTCTCTACAATCTACCTACTGATTCGTTTTTTAATGAGGTTGACACAAAAAAAGAAATGTCCTCATGGAAGCTTGTTTCATTTTTTAACGAGCTTGACACAAGAAAAGGAAATATGCTCTCGACTAACTGATTCATTTTTTAACAAGGTTGACACAGTAAAAGGAACTCTCCTCACTAGCCACTGATTCATTTTTTAACGAGGTTGACACAGTAAAAGGAACTGTCCTCAGACCACTGATTTATTTTTTAACGAGGTTGACACAGTAAAAGGAACTATCCTCACACTCACCGATTCATTTTTTAACGAGGTTGACTCAGGAAAAGAACTATCCTCGGACCACTGATTCATTTTTTAACAAGGTTGACACAGTAAAAGGAACTATCCTCACACTCACCGATTCATTTTTTAACAAGGTTGACTTAGGAAAAGAACTATCCTCGGACCACTGATTCATTTTTTAACGAGGTTGACACAATAAAAGGAACTATCCTCACACTCACCGATTCATTTTTTAACGAGGTTGACACAGTAAAAGGAACTATCCTCGAACTCACCGATTCATTTTTTAACGAGGTTGACACAGTAAAAGGAACTATCCTCGGACTCACTGATTCATTTTTTAACGAGGTTGACACAGTAAAAGGAACTATCCTCGAACTCACTGATTCATTTTTTAACGAGGTTGACACAGTAAAAGGAACTATCCTCGGACTCACTGATTATGGCTTCCAACTGGAAGAAACACATGTCAATGGACACACCTTGATCATGGCTTCCAAGAGGTCTTCATCAGATGGAAGAACAATTCTTTGGAAGGAACACATGTCAAGGGACTCAAAACAGATATGGACATCGCGTTCAAGTAATCCCATAGAGTTTCCATGTCAATTACCCGATCTAAGTCAAAGGAAGATGAGCAAACAGTAAGAGGCTCGCTTACATCGGTAACTGAGAACATGGGACTAGTTTCCACATAATTAACTCATGGCAGGGTAGATACCACTTTAGAATCAGGAACATTTAGGGGTGTCGGATTATTGGTAGTCGAATCAAGACTAAGGAACGAAAGCTGGTCTATAGTCACAATATTGCCATTGTGAGGGAAAGACATCACGAGAAAGAGTGTCGATACGACAACTTTCATTGCATAGACATAGTCTCGCCCAAGGAGTAAATTGAAATCCAAGGGGCCTCAAACTACCATAAGATCAATATAAACAGTTTTACCTTCCAAAGTAATAGAAAACTTAGGAAGGATCCCTAAAGGTTCACTAATGGTTCTATTAAAAGCTTTTAGATTCTGCGTAATAGGCACAAGCTGAGGGGAACCCAAAGCTTTCCAAGTAGTTGAGGATAAAATACTAACAGAAGCACCTTCATCTACCTGTGTGCGGTGTATGTCCCTACCACAAAACTTCACAATGATTTGGAAAGGGATGGAGGAAGGAAGACGAGGTTCTATCAGTCTATTCCAATCAAAGGAAAAGACCTCAGTACTTGGAGGGGGTTCTGTAGAAACAGGTGAAATGCCCCCCGACGTAGAAGAATCTGATGTAACAAGAAGAACCTGAGCAGTATGAAGTTCACTCTCTACAGGGAGAATGGGATCGACCGAATGTGAAATCGAATCGACCACTTGATCAACTAATGGATCATCAACCTGAGTGATATGAGTTTCACTCTCCAATGGAAGAGTGGGATCGACTGTATTTGAAATTAGATCAATCACTCCGTCAGTTGACGGTAGGTTGGGAGAAAGTTTACAGTAACCAGTTGGAAATTCTTGTTGTAGAACAGTAAGGTTTTCCAACAATTTTGAGGCTTCATCCATGTGAGGGAAAATGTGAGTTTGATGACTCCCTTTGCATAACTTACAAGGAAACCTAACTTTACCCTTTTTCCCAGGAACCTGACTATCACTGGTTGATGGATCAACGAAAAGTTGATGAGATTTTTCTGACCATACTTCCAAGACCTTTGGAATACCAGGAAAATTGATAAGGAAGTGGTCACCCTTACAAAGCCTGCAAGGGTATTTGGGTTTACGATGCATGTTGGAGGCTTCCTCAACACAACTAACACTTACAACCATGGTTGGTTGGTTGACTTCTTTCTTATCTTGCTTCTTCTTCTTCTTCTTCTTCCCTTTCTTCTTCTTCTTAGCCACCTGGTTACTAGTGTCAAGGCTTTTACCAAGCGAAGAGGAAGAAATGGAGGAATAAATATTAGGCGAAGAAGGTAAAGGGTCAACAGAAGGTTGGTGATGTTGAGATGGTGAACTCTGTTGAGGTGAAGCATCCGGTTGAGGTGGAACAATTGGAGTATTCGGGGCCAACGAAGTTGAAAATAACCATATCGGTAAACCTATTGTAAATCCAAGTAATGACAAAGTAGCCATATAAGGAGGACCAACATTTCCAAAGCAAGGAAAAGTACTAGGAATCTCGTTAAGAGGGGTTCCTTGGTTGGTAAATTCCGGAACAGTTGCCATTATATTCAACTTCAGTGAATTTTATTAACAAATTAAAACTAAAATTAACAATTCACAATTTACACCTAACAATTAAAATTCACAATTCACACCTATGGTCTCTAAAAGTAAAAACAAACAAATTAACACGCGCTATCAAATCTAGGAGTCAAACCACACACAAACAGTAACTTCCCGTACTAAAAACACTAGTTGGTGATGAAATCCAACATCGTAGAATTTAATACAAAAAGGGCGGTTGGAACAGTTACCCCGACAACCTGCTTAATGAAACAGACTGGCACAAGTTTCTTCATAAAACCATCTCGAGTGAAGAGAACCCCCCAGAGAGTCCAAGTGAGTCTAGTCGACGTCTGCTCCAGGTACAGTGAGATCTTTCCTTCACCGTCACCTTAGGAAATAATCTTAAGCTTATGGACACTAAGGTTACCAACAATAACAAATACAACTGGGGGAACAGTCTACGATCCGATCCCACGCGCAAGGGCAGAGTAACAAAGCTCAATCCCCTTGAAGGCTCCTCGACATGGTCAATCCGAGGTTTACCGACAAGTGACCCCAGGCTCCTCGACAATGGTTAATCCGAGGTTTACCATTTGTAATGCGC
Source organism: Pinus albicaulis (assembly GCA_034641835.2). Lineage (NCBI taxonomy): Eukaryota > Viridiplantae > Streptophyta > Pinopsida > Pinales > Pinaceae > Pinus > Pinus albicaulis. The sequence continues at coordinate 595 of JAXQQM020069214.1, read as the reverse complement.
GCAAAATCTTCTATCTTTCCCAATGAAACAAAATTGATTGTCTCAAAGGTTCGGACATGATCTCGTGATTAACTCCTTTAAGAGAAGCTTCCCAGAATGTACCAATTACAATTGGATTTATTTCCTACCGCAAGATTTATCTACTTGTTTGTTTTAGTTGCTTTGGAAAGTTAACTACAACCTATTCCAAAGCACTAATCCGGATCTAGATTGGTGGAAAGAGCCCTAAAAATGTAAAAATGACTAGTTGAATTTTAATTAAGCGCTGTGTTATTTAGGCTGTTATTACTCAAAAGGGTAAATGGATATGAAACCAATGGTGTTATGACCCGACCCAAAACTGAATGCAATCGAATATGATAATGTAATCTTTTCAATTCGATGAATCCTAACTAAAGTAAGGAGAGAGTTTCCATTCACTTCCAACAATGCAAAAAATTGATTACTAAGAGAAAATATAACAAATTCTCTAATGCACTAATTTCATCAAGAAAAACTAATGCAAATCAATCCCAAAACAATTTTTTATTTTTGTGTTTTTAAACAAGCATAAAAACATCTAAATTCAAATCAAAGAAAACTTATCTAAATCTAT